>JANHFM010006750.1:5075-32900 GCA_032468115.1 Grayia smithii
CGCGCGGCCGCATTCTGAACCAACTGTAGCCTCCGGGTACACCTCAAGGGCAGCCCCATGTAGAGGGAGTTACAGTAGTCCAAACGGGAGATGACCAGCGCTTGAGTGACTGTGCGTAGGGCATTGGGGTCCAGGAATGGGCGCAACTGGCGCACCAGGCGAACCTGGGCAAAGGCCCCCCTGGTCATGGCCGTCACTTGGTCTTCTAAAGACAGCCGTGAATCCAGGAGGACCCCCCAAATGACCAGCTGTCTGCAAGGAATATAAATCCTTCCATTCTCCACCATCCAGTCAGAGCTGAAGAAGCTTCTTGGATGAGAAGCGAAACATCTTTAAAGAAAAATCAGAAAGTCCAGTTGCCTCTTGAAAAAAAAACCACATTTGATTCATTGTTCGTAATCTCAATCTTTAAAAGGAGGAATTCGAGCCTATTTATTCAGTATGAAAAAAGTTGCTACCAATAGATCAGGGTTTTTTTCAACTCTGGCAAATGCAACGACTGCAATTCCCAGAATTCCCAAGCCATCGTACTGACTGGGAAATTCTGGGAGTTCTTGTCCACACTTGCCAAATTTAAGAGGGCATATTTGAAGAACACAATAATAGAATCTAGGAAAAACTATTAGGCCACTTTGAGAATCTTGGAAGAAAGATGGAACTTTTTTTTAAAAAAGAACCATATTTTCACTTTGTTGCTTTAGATCAATTTTCTTCAATTCAGTGATGGCCATCAGCATTCACTTTTAGGTCCCATCATCCCTACACAAGACGGCTACAGCACCAGTGAAATGCACTTACCTTCGCTACTGGATCGGAAATGTGAGCATGCACGTGTGCTCTCTGTGCTTGTGTGTACCTCTTCTGTGGATGTGCAGAGCCCTGCGCATGTGCAAAGGGTCAAAAATGGGATGTAATGACATCCTGGGGGGTAGGCGGAGCCTCCTGCTGCCCACCCTACCACCTTGCATGAGCAGGATAGATCCAGCTGGATTTCAGCGCTGGGCCATAGGTTTTGAACTTCATTAGACATTTTGCTGGGATTTCTGACATTTGAAGCCCAATTGATCTGAAAATTAGGTTGAGAAAATCTAAGTTTCACAAAGTCTTGAAGGATTGAAGTGAACTCTGCCAAGAGTTCAAAGCAAGCACAATTGGCTTCTTCAGGTTTCTAATTAGAACAAAGATTTCTGTCAGGCTCCAAGTACTGCACCCATTACAAATCGAACTCCAAGGCATTGTTTTTGTTCAAAGAACAAATTTATTTAGATACATCATCTTGGCATTACTGGTGAAAAGCCAGTACTGAAGTTCCCAGGCTTTTCACCCCAATATAAGTTTCAGTTCCTCCAGTTCCTCCAATCATAAACTGTCACATTGTCTAACCAAGATGGGAGCTGGTTGCCCCATCTCTCCTCCTCATCCGGTTAGGCAGCTGTTGGAATGTGCCTGACCTATCAGCTAGCAATGATATTTTGACTGAAGGCTCCATCCTCCGTCAGCTCCAAACTGTGTCAAACTGAATTCATGTCAGAATACCCAAGGAGACTAACAATCCTACACCCCAATCAAATTCAGGCATGACAATTTCATTCTTCTTTTTCACCCTTCCCTTTGGCACAAAAATGTATATTCAACAACTTTTGTCCTATAATAATCCATTGGAATCTTACTTCAATTTGATATATTTCTGCCACAGTGAATGGCTTCATGATTGAAATCAAAGGATGTTGCCATCTGCTACATCATCTTTCTAGCCAATCTTAATCTATTTTTAACAGGCTATCATTTTGGGGCCAAGGATGTATTACTGATTCCAAAAAGTTAAATTGAATAGGTTGGATACATCTGCATTATAGTACCAGAGCCTATCACTCCAGCCACATCAGAGATTTTTTATCATTTTCATAAAGGTCATTGACATGTCAGTCTAAAGCTGCCTTAAGAGTCCATTTAATTGGGACTATTGTGCTCTGTGAGTTTTCATCTGATGCCTTTTCCAATATATACATAAACTCCATTCTGGCAACATTAAAACCAATTAGCACCAAGTTGCTACTTCAGAAGTGAATTAAAGTTGACAGCCCAATCAATAAAAATGAGGTAAATATCCAGCTGAGTGGGAAAAGGGCCATCTGTTCATCTCTCAGTGAGAGGACAGGAAGAAAAGGGGGTTGAATGGGGAAAAGAACTGGTGTACAACATGACATGCATAATCTTCTTTGTTTTCTTGTCACAGTGCCAGCACACTCACCATACCTGAACACCATACCCATGTTTTAATATTTAATTTTCTTTCCAAAGTATGCAGAAATTGGGAAACAATTGGGAAGCCATAGCCTTTCAGAAGTTTCTGAAATATCACTTTCAGCATCCCTCATCATTTCTCACATTAGGTGATCCTATGGGACATTGTAGTTCAGCCACAATTGCATAAGCCTTATTCTGGATCAAGGGATTATGAAACCCAGTCATTCTGTGGTACACAAAGTAAAGCTTCAAGCAAATGTAAGCAGGAGATTCACTATTTTGAGGGAGGTTGAAGCCAAGTGAACCAAACATGATGAAAAATGTACAGTTCTATTTTACATAGGTGCTGTGGCTAGGATTTTCGGTTCTTTCCTTGAAACATTTGTATGTGTCGTCTAGTTCTTATGGTTTTACTATATGTTGCCCAAAGTCCCATTTGTGACATGGCCAGGTATATTAATTTGATAAACACATTCACAAATAAAAAGCAAAATGGGTTTGGTTGTTGTTTTTGTTTATCCAATTTACATATGGCAGGTGCTCATCTTGTAATTACAATCATGGGCAACAAACATTTAAAAACCAACAGAATTAGCAGAGAATAAAGCAGTTCTACAGTGATTCATCATTTTCTTGGAAAAGAAAAAAAATGCTTCAAATTCAGTTATGCATTAAATTGGGGGAGGGCAGGAAGGGCCTTTTTTTTTTTAATGCTCATGAGTCATAATTCATTTTTTGGATATCCCTTGGTTGTGATAAACATGGTGATAAGGGAAGTGGACATGGTTCAGAAAGTTCAAGGAATAATAATTTGGGAAAGAGAAATAGGATTTTTAAGAAATGTGTAACATTTTATGAAGGAGCATCTAACCTTGGTGCTCTCAAAAATGTAAACAAGGTCAGAGCTGATGCTAGAATGAAAGATGAGCAGGAAACAGAATCGCTTAAGCTTGATTGAGATGTTAAAACTACATTCCCAGAGGGCATGAATAAAACCTTTCTCCAGCAAAGGAGATGGATAACCACAGATAGCCACTAGGAGTTCAATTTGTAGAAATCTTTGCCTGAAGTCTCTTTTAGAGCAGAGGCTTAAGTGCCCCAAGGAAACCTTTTGGATGAGATCTCCATCATTACACTTGTTATCAGTTAAAGAGATAGTGGAATCATTTGAGGGAGCAAACTGTTTTGCTATCTGTAACTTGTCACTGGAGGAAGGAATGCCAGCAGAGACACTGAAGACTTGGGACACTCTCTAGGGTGGGTAGGAGGGTGGATGGCAGAAATACAGCATTGGCATTTATATCAGTACATATCAGGGCCCACAAAATCTGTGCAACCACCTGACAAGAGTTTTCTAGAGCTTGTGGCTGCCATTTATTCCTTGCCCTTGTGAGTATATGCTAAAGCCATCTGTTTCACTTCAATCTGTTACCCACCTGTTGGTTCCTCTATGGCAGTGCTGGCAAATCTTTTCGGCACCGAATGCCAAAATGGGAGCCCGTTTATGTGCTGGGAAGATGATCTTCCAGTTTCCAGCATGCACATGCGCACCGGCAAGCTGGTATTCATGCACTCATGCATGCCAGAAGACCAGGTGGACAGTGCACATGCATGCACTGGAAACCAGAAGATAATCAACTGGGTGGCCGCTCTGGTTTTCGGTGCTCCCATGCTCATGAAGACCAGCTGGCCAGCACACCGGAACCCAGAAGAGCAATGGGCAAAGGCTCGTGTGCCCGGAGAGATGGCTCTGCATTCCACTTCTGGCATGCATGCCATAGATCATGGCTTTATGGTTTTATGGCTTTATGGTCACAAGCTGATTTTTTTTCAGCAGAGCACAGCCAAATTTTGAGTGTTTTTTTTTAAAGTGAGAGATTGGTCATAGGCCTGTGCTTATGGACAGCAAAGCAGCTGCTACCCTTACCCATGTTGTATTGACTCCATTTTTTTAGGACTTACACTGTAATTCTGGTGTGATTCTCATTACAAAATAGTGCAATCCTTGGCTTCTTGCCTTATCTTCTTCCCCATTTCCCTTGCTGTCCTTGTTTCAGAAGACCTCTTGCAAAGGATGGAGTGGGAGAAGGGGTCATGACCTTTCATTTTAGTTTTGTGCAACTATCATTCACATCCTATGTTTTGAATGCCAAACCAACAAGGCTTGGAGGAGGGACTAGGTAGAAGACAACACCAAAAAACAGTCTATTTCCCAGAAAATGGTTGTGAGAGAAACGTGGCCCAAGGACTATACCTTCCCATCTACCACATTTACTGCCATGAATTACTTTCTTTCTAGCCTATTTTTAGGTTATATGGAAGAATCATATGTGCAGCTTCTTTGGGCATATAAAAATTCAAAAATAATTGCTGCTGTTGCAAAATTTATATTTGTAACCTGTAGAATTTGCATGCCGTTGTGGGGAAAATAAGTTAGGCATGGCTATAACCTTTTATTATGCGTACTATATTGTAATTTGTGCTACATATTGTCTTTCCTTCTCTTTTTAATGAAGTCTGGGTCAATGGCCCATAATATAGTGTGACTGAGTGGTTTTAAATAATTTTCAGTGGGCTTTTAGCGATGAGAATGTCAAAGAAAAAAAAAGAAACAGCAACTTGGGGACAAATAAAAAATACTGAGTTGACTATTATTTTACTATTATGGAAATGGAGAATACTCAGAAGTGTCAATCAAACCATTGCAGACATTCATGTATTATATACAGCCTGAAATCCCAGCCCAAGAAAATAAACAATGAAAAACCAACAAGAATTCTGGTGACATGTTCAGCAGTTAGAAACAATTAGGAAGTCACCTGAAATTTGGACTTCCCAGAATACAGAAAGTTGAATGCTTAGCTTTCCACTGTATAGTAATCTCTTCTGTGGCAAATATCCTTCCTGGCATTAGTTATATTGTATGAATAGATCTGAGAAGTAAGATTTCCCATAGGACATTTTAGTAGTACTGTTATAGAGTTAAGAGAAGTGTTGCCATTGAAACATCTTTGAAACTGTTCTTCTTCTGGAAGGGTCTTAAGAATTACCACCTACTGTGTCTTCTTATATGTACAGTGGAGAAAGTGTTTATGTCCAGCTTTTAGTTTAAATGAGAAGAATGATAATGAATTCCTGGACTTTAACGCTATCGATGGCATACAGTGTTATTACTAGTGTTTCATTCCTAAATGGTAAAAGTTGAACCTAGTTACTCCAATGTAGCAACACAACAAAACAGTTAACACACATCCATTTTGTGTTAATATTTATTGTTGCATCATCTCAGTATGTACAAATATCCCATTTGAAAATGTAAGTACGTTTACATTTTCACGTGTTCCACATTAACTGAAGAAAATTTGGTGACAATATACACACATTTGCAGCTGTATATAAATGTTTTGTCCATTAAAAAAAGAAAAAAAACATAATTAAAAAATGAAAATGCTTACAAATTAACAAAAAGTAAACATTTCTCCAGTCATTCGTGTTCATAATCTAAAGAAAAGAGAGCGGAAAATTCAAGTAAATTGTGACTGCAATCCTGGGAATACTTAGATGAATAATATAAAGCCTTTTGAATGCAACACGGTTAATTTCTTAGTAAACCCTCAGGATTGCATTGAACATTATGCAAAAGAATTTTCTTTTTTCTTTTTACTTTGGGTAAGCACAATTTACAAAAAGTTAAAAGGTATTTCTTTTCTTTCCAAAGTTTTCTTTTACAATGTTGTTTACATGATTTAAAATTAATCATTTTACAGTATAACATTTGGGAAAAAATACTCAAAGCATATGTAATACAGTGGAGTTTTTAAACTGAAAATGTTGGAAGAACTATCAAATGTAATATATTTTAAAACTACCATTTATAAACTGAAGTTACAAACAGAACAGAATTAAGAAAATGCACACTCAATATTTCCAGGATGAATTAAAGATATAGAATCACTGAAAATATTATTTTTTACAAGTTAACAATTTACTGCTGTGGCTGATTTAGGCACTGGATTTATAGAAACAGATTTTAAAAACAACGTCGTCTTATACAGATATTTGCAATCACAGATTCAATACTACTTTTTGTTTGCTAAATTTAACACAATGCAGGCTATGTATCTGACTTTCTCGTTGACCCAATGACGATTTAAAATAATTTTCTTTCTTTACATTAAAAGAAAACTAATCATTTTGTACATCTTACCTTTCCGGGCTGTACTCCTTACTTGAGACTAAATTCTACAGAACACATTTGACTTGCTTCCAAATGATCATGTTAAGATTACACTGTGAATATAATCTTGATTATATCTATTTGGATGGTATCTTTGAGAGTTAATGTTAGTAAACTGGTTGAATGGTTTGTTTATTTTCCAAACAGCTGTTGCTCAAGGATGCTTAGAACATTCCTCCTTCATGCTGATAACTGCAGATTCACTTCATATAGGAGCACCTTTTTAAATAGCATAAACAGTATTAGAGTAGACAGATTCTGAACCTGTATCAACATTGAAAATGTTATGGCTAGATTGTGTGGCAGAATTTTCGGTGAACAGAATGTGAATCAAGATTAAGACTGGGCTAAACCATCCCATACCCAAAATATAAATCACAGAGGAAAGGCTTTGCAGGGAATATAGGTGCCACAAATATTCCAACAAATAGTGTTGGCCCCAGAGACAATAAGTAATGTCTATAGTCTTACCTCCTTTACCAGTGATGTTTTTCCCAGATCCTGGACTGAAAAAAGGAATGTCAAAGTAGATTAGGAGTGTGATGCAAAGTATATCCAAAATCCAAAACTTTCTGGAGACCAAAATATTCTGCTTCAGCTTAGATACAGTATAATTTATATACCTCTTCATGGAGAATGGAAAGCCTCCCATTATACAATAATTACAGAAGTCTGAAGAATACTGTATCATACTTTATCTTATAGTTGAGTAAAGGAGGGCTATACAAAAGGGCCAGTTCAAAATGCTCATCAGACATGCAAGTGTAAAACAGCCCTCCTTGAAGTGGTGATAAGGGCATGCGGGAATGACCTTGGGACTTACAAGATTCTGTTAATGTAAACTTACAATAAAGCATAATTAGTTCACTGGGTGTGCTCCCTCTCTGGACTACCTTGCAAGAATGACATCAGGTTTGCAAGTCCAAAAGTTTATTTCTCGCTCTCTTTGCCTTTGCAGTCCAAGAAACTAGAGAGGGTCCCTTCTGACATGTTTGCCACACCCACATTCCTTCAACAGGCTCAGATGCCTTATATCCAATTGTTGCTTGGCTGTGGCTCCCCCTCCCCCGAATCTTCAAGATCATTCCCATTGGAGATGTTGAGGCTGTTTCAACCTATAAGGCTAAGAGCTACTGCTATGGAGACCTTCTCACATCATGTTGTGTGCAGTTCCACAATCAAAGTCTTTCACTTATGGCCACAAGTGGAACTGGAATATCAGTTGCTAAGCAATGCAGCCATTAAGCAAGTCGACTACTGAACCAGACCAAATTTTACAACTATTTCCACCACATCATGGTGGCAAACCACCATGGTTGTTAAATGAATTTCACATGGTTATTAGGTGAAGCATGCAGTTGTTAAATGAATTCGGATTTCTCAATTTTTTGGAAGCTGGATAGGAATGCTGTCAGGGTGAGAAGGCAGTCAAGTGACTTCAAAACACCATAACTATGGTATAGGTGAGCTGCTTGACAAATGGCCAAATTGTGATCATATAACCACAGGAGTGGTGTGTCTGTCTAAATTAGAAGACAGGTCACTTTTTCAGAGGCCATTGTAATTTCAAATTGTTGATAAATGAATGAATATAAGTCAAATATTACTTATAAAAGAATAGGGCTTTAATCACAAAACCACATCTATTATCCTGCTGATTTTGATATGCTACCACAGATACCTCCTTGTGCTTCACAATTCAGGGGCCAGTTTCCCATATACTGTTTTTCTTTCCTTTTTTTACAAAAAATGTGTTTTTAAAAAGCCTGCTGAATCAGGAAGCCTGGCAAGGGTCGGAAGTGGGAGCTACAGGCAACACATTGCCTAATTTAATTAATCACTACATAATGCTCCAGGCATAATACACATATTAAGAAGATTTAGCTTATTGACATAGATCTGAGATGTCAGAACTAATAATATCGTGTGTAACAGGAGTCTGATAAAGTTGATGAGCTATATTGCTTATTTATCTGTTCTATATAGCTTATTTATCTGTTCTATATAACTAGAGATATATAGGCATACACACGATCTTAAACAGACATTATTTGAAAGGCATTTTTAAAAAAAATGTTAAATGGTTCTGAATAGCAAGAAAATTGGATTCATATTTTAATATAAACCTCAGGATGGAAGCATATAACAGAAATGAAGCAGCTATTACCTGGATGATTACATAAAAAGTTGCACATTGGAGGAAAAGCTTGTACGTTGTTATGTACCATGATCATTCAATTCAAAAGAATGGTGAAAATATTATTTCTATCTCTTAAAATGACTACAGAGGCATTTCAAGTGAGAAAGCTCCATGAACACATTGCAATTAGATTAGGTATCTGACAATGATGAATCAGTCCCCACCAAAAAAAATTAATAAATAAAACAAACAAACTCAAAATTATATCAGATTACTGGTATCCCAAATAGGAAGAACAGGACTATCAATCCTTCATCAATGAAATACTTTCCATTAGCAGGAGAAAAATAAGTAGTAAATTCATATTCCTTCCACTGAACATATTGGGATACTGTTTAGTTAAGTATTTTTCCCAAGATTAGCGCACAACCACTTTTTTCTTTTTTTTCTTTTTTATAAAGTTAGCAATATAAAAATCTAGTCATTTACAACCTTCAAAGAAATAAGAAATCAATTTGAAAATCTACTAACTCTAGAAGTTGGTCAGAGTCTGAAAGTAGACACTTACATTACTGCCAGGATTTTGACTAAAAAACAGCTGCTTTTACAAGACTGGTATATAAATAGTAGTTGTGTTAGCTGGTCCTCCAGTAACATTTTGATCTCTACTTTTATTAGGAATCAAAAATTTATTGACAAATGTCTGTCTGATGCAGGATTTTAACCATCACCCTTACTGAAAAGAGACAGTTTCTATGGCAATATTCATTAATAAGTGCATATCATGCGGCACTAATATAGTGCAAAAAAAAAAATTGCCTTATCTGTAGCAAAAAAGTTCCAGGCAACAGTTTGAGAGTTAGAGAAAGTAAAAAGTATTACACATAGATATTAAATGTCCAGACAACTTGTATAAAATTTTGAACCTGAAGATTCTTAACTCCTTGATAAATGTGTATGGTATTAGTGCATTAGTACCTGGGACTGGTAACAAGACAAGAATTTTGCAAGTCTTTACCTCTTTGAAAAGCTAGTTCAGAAATCTGCCTACTGTCGTCCAAAAATGCCAAAACTTGTTCAGTGGTTTGTTATTCTCAGTTAAAGTTTACAAGATGCTAAACACTAAGTTGTTTTTTTTTTAATAACCAGTATATCATTTGAGAGATTTTTTTAACCTATGATGCAATTGAGTATATATATGTTGGATATAAAGCATTATAGACAACCTGGTATGATCTTCCCATGCTTACTGAATAAAGTTAGATTAATGCAGCAGACTGTTCTGGTATCAACACTCCCAAATCTCTATATAATATGCAAGTGGTTTTATAGTTCGTATGTTTCAAAGAGCACTGCATAAAGATGCTCAGCTGATGTGCTTACAACTGAAAATGGCCACTGGAATTTGTTGTACCAACTGGTGGTCATGGACAAAGATTTCTTCTTAGAACATCCATAGCCATCCATCTTTTTTTTCCTTTGTCTTGTGTAACATCTGTTTGGTAATGTCCACAATGTGCATGCTGTTTTTCAATACTACTGTTTCAAAAGTTTAAAGAATGAGAAGCAATTATTTTACATGTCCGCATCTCCATCATAAGCCAGGGTTAAAGGTTTCAGACGGTTATTCTGTCTCCTCTGTGGCTTCTTTGGCTTTTTACTGCAATAAGCAAAAGTAAACAATCACCAATCTAACAGATTAAGCTAACAGACAGATAGGTTTGCTATTCATTTCATTTTGGATGAGAAGGCAACATGAATTTATAAGCAGTTCTCACTTTTAATAATTTGGTCTAAATTGGTTTGGGTCAGATATGTAAGTTTTTATCTACAACAGGGGTCCTGAACTTGGCAGTTTTAAGACTTGTGGACTTCAATTCCCAGAATTCATAGCTAGCTGGAGAATTCTGGAAGTCCACAAGTCTAAAAGCTGCCAAGTTTGAAGACCTCTGATCTACAAGATTCTGAAGGAAAGAAACAGAAAAACAAAACAAAAATAAAAAAAACCAAGAACAACCCGGTCGATTACAAATGTACTGACATGTCACAGCCAAATAAATAATTAAGTTACCCAGTAGCTCTGGACAATCACCTGATCAAACTATTTAGAAAACTCATGTCTCCATATACTCCCATACAAAAAAAGAATTTCAGCCAGGATACTAAGAATGTAAATCAGATTGGGAAGTCAAAAGATAGCAGCCCATTTCCATTGTACTGAGAACAAAATGGCTGGAAAAAGTTACCAGGAGTTGAGTTGGACTCAAATGAGACTTTACCTTTAAGGGGTTGGAAGTGGGAATAGCAAAAGAGGTTTGGGGAGAGACAAAAGAATAATTTACATTCTTGTGTTTGAAGGAACACAAGGAGGAAATGCTGGGGTTTGAGCCATAATGTTCCAACCCATATTTTCTCATTATTTAGTCATTACTTTCTCTCATACATCTACACTCCACTCCACTACATTCCACTACTCCACTACATTCCACTCCAGCTGTCTTCCTTGCTATATACTTTCCAGAACTACAGATCAGCTTGGAAGCTACTTGATCAATGGAAGCTACTCTTCCATTGTTTGCCAATGAAGATTTAAAAAAAAAAACCTGGGAAAATAATTGGAGAAGCACTGACTGTGCTTTTGAAAAAGAGATCAGCAGGGTATGGAGTTTGCTGAAAGCTCCAGAGTTGGAAGCCTGTGATCAACTCATGTGGAGTACTTTCTTCAACAGTTTTATCAATCACATTTATTAGCCCTTATTGAATCCAGATGTTACTGATATTGATGACACTGTTGCATCTCCTGATGGGAACAGCTCCATAGTAATGACTGGTTTATATTTTCAAAATGACTTTCTCTTTAGCCATGGTGGTGCAGTGGTTAGAATGCAGTATTGCAGGCTAACTCTGCTCACTGCCAGGAGTTTGATCCTGACCAGCTCAAAGTTGATTCAGCCTTTCATCCTTCCAAGATTAGTAAAACGAGGATGCAGATTGTTGGAGGAAATATGCTGACTCTGTAAACCACTTAGAAACTGCTGTAAAGCACTATGAAATGGTATATAAGTTTATATATACACACACACACACACAGTGCAAATGCTTTTATATATGTGTATGTGTGTGTATATATATGTATATGTATATTTGTATATGTATATGCATATGTATATAACTAAGCATCTGCATTGTAATTAAACATAAATATAGGTGTTTAATTGGATTGTGGAGGCGGCAAGTGAAGAACATATAAAGCATTACAACTCTTCCTTGGATTATGACCATTCATTCAGTGACTGTTCAAAGTTATGATGACTCTGAGTGAGAGGAACTTAGGACAGCTCTGGCAGCCAGAATGATCATCTTTGTTTATGAGAAACCAGGTGATCACGATTTCCAACACTGCTTGCCAATTTCCCACGGAAGTTGGAAGTCATGATTATATGAGGTTTTTACTTAATGGTCCAGCTGATTCTTGTTTCATTACAGTGACTGGGATGGTTGGAATTGCCATCACAATGTGGCATGGAATGACACTGTGTTTTATGACCACGTCATTTAGTGATGGAGTTCCCGGTTCCCAATAGCTATTGTTAACATAATATTGAGAAGTTGAAAATAGCTTGAATAGGTTTGGATAACGATATAGGAACCAAGTCAGGAATAGTTACTAAAAATTCAATATTAAGATGGAAGGATTAAATTGAAACAAATTATAAGCCTATTTGTATATTTACTATATACTATTTTTGAGGAAAAATCTCAAGTATAATAAATGATAAAACTCACCAGGCTAGATAGATCATAGATATTACAAAGATGAGCAAAACAAATGCACCAGCAGCTACACCATAAACCCAGGTCTTCAGCTTTCCATCTAAAATAAATGTACGTTAGTCGTTAGTAATCAGTTAGTGCCGATCAGATATCTTTAGAAAGTACAGTTAGTATTATCCACAAATGATGCATTTTTGATGTTACGCAATGTTTGCTTGGCTAGTAAGTGAGATTACTGGTATATATTTTCTTGAAGTATCCCAATAGAAAAGAAGAATGAAGAACAAAATCTTTATTCAAGCAGCAATTTGAGGAATATGTTTGTCTTGCATCAGATGTAGTATCTGTGAATGTGCCTAGAATTCATGTTTTTTGGAAACTTGTAAGATCTTTTAATGGCTTGATTCTTTTGTACATTATTGATCAAATCAATGTAACTTCAAACAAAGACATTACAAAGGGAATAGTTATGTTTTTACTTTTTTCCAAGAATACCAGTAATTGTGGGTATTTTTTTTTCTGTTGGTCACTAAAACTATTTGATGACTATGAATTTGTACATGCTTTATATAATGCTATTTAATTCTTCTCCCTCCTCCTTTCTTGGTCACAAAACCTTTATTCAGAGCTAAGGCAAGCACCTGAAGGAGGACAAGAAGCAATGGATGAAAACCAATCAAGGAGAGAATCAACCTACAACAAATGAGAAATTTCCTGACAGTTAAAACAATCAGTGGAACCACTTGCCTCTAGAAATTGTGGGTGCTCCAACACTGGAGATTTTAAAAAAGAGATTGGACAACAATTTGTCTGAAATAGTTTTGGTTTCCTACTTCAGCAGGAAGTTGGACTAAAAGACCTCCAAGGCCCCTTCCTACTCTGTTGTTCTGTTCTGTTCAAGCTAAACTTATTCCTATGTAATTCCTATATATAGGGTTACATGCTAGGCAATCAAAAGAGCAACTATCTGTGCAAGAGAAAATTCTGTAATGATTAAACCTTTTCTAAGATAATGCCATGGGTATTTATTTTATGCAATGCCTTTGTGCAAAATCATTTTTGGCACACTGAATGGAACTATCAATAAACCAATAAGCTTATGTAGTATAACAAGAGCTCAGAAGAGACTGAAAATAATCGGATTTCCTTTGTATACTATTAATAATTGGAATGGCATGAGGTAGTATGATCAAGAATCACTGATCTCTCTACCTTCTAAAACTATCATATAATACTATCAGTGTCTACCAAAAATTTTACTCCATTCAATTTATATGTCCTATTATCACTAACTATGCATGTGAAATTTCACCTGGGGCAAAGGGTTGGAGGAACCAAGTTCTTCCTCGGCCTGGTGTAGTGATAGGTGTCTGTGTGGGGTTTACAGCTCGACTAGTTTTCACATCTTCTTTATGATCCACTGTGGGGATAACTACCACCGGGATGCGAGTGCACTGATCAAGTGTGCCATTAGAAGACATTACTTCTGTATATCCTTCTTCACAAACACACATTCTGGTCTGTAGAGGAACAAATGTTTTACACACTGTAGTAAAGTCATATCACTTCAAAAGCCACAGCATATAGCACAACATAGATGAGCAATCCATGACCCCAGAGAAGCACATGATTGTGAACAGTTTTTTGTTAATTTATCTGGGATCTCTTCTCCATAAAACAACAATAAATACTGGACAAAAAGTCCATAGTGTAGTTCCCAGCCATTTTGAATCAAGAAACAAGAACTGTAATGTACGCTGTGTAATAGGCTTATAGTTGTGTATGTGCATGCAATTAAAAGAGATACAGTATTGAACATCCTTCACCCAGTTCTTTAATATAATGATACTTGTTTTACCCATTGAAGCCTATAAATGTTGTGCTTTGTTTTGATCATATTTTTGTGTATAGGATTTTTCTACCGGGGAAGTCAAGAATGCAGAACTTTATGTTTTATCATAGTGTATGTCAAAGCCTGATTCTCATACAAGTAGTAAGCACCTTGCAAAAGCCCCAGTCAAGAATGAAGAAGACCTGCTGCTATGAAGTAATAGCAAGGGCTGAATATCTCAGTTGAACTTGGGGCAGCTAGAGCTGGTCCAAGGTACAGTAGATCGAAGGGTTGTTCAGTCCCCCCGCCACCTATTGCTCTCAATTTCTATAATCCCCAAGATCTACTAATTGAAAATGACAGGTTGACTAGACCAGATGGTACTCCTTTCCATGCCAGATTTGGGAAATGTAATATCAAGATTGGTAAAACTGCCTTCTAGGGCAGATATACAAGGGTGCAGGTCAAGCCCAAGAGCTCATATACTGTAATTCAGTTTCCAATAATTCAGCTTTGCTCTCTGCTTACAGCCTTTCCTAAACTAAAGTGGATTTTTAATTTTGACTAACAGCTCAACTTGAGTTTAGAGTGTCAGAGAGTTTAAAACAATGTATGTACCCATCTTTCTTCAAGAATGGTGTGGCCAATTTAACACTATTTTATTTCCCTGGCCTTCCTCTTGTCAAAGAAGACTAAAGAGACATTTCCTCAGAGGTAATGCTCGGAATTCTCACTAAGCAATATGAAGCGTAAGAATGGAACTTTGTAAAAGCTCCAAAATAATGGCCAAGATGGTAAAATATCTTTCACCAGTCTTTAAGGTGGTGCTTGCAACAGGGTTTCCAATTAAACATTGCGGGCTTTCCTACTGATCTAATATGATGCACGGCCAATGACACTGTGGCCCTATGTCAAAAACCTGACCTGTAGTAGCACATACCTCACTACAGTAAGAATGGGACTGGCTGCATGCTGGCTTACATGACCTGTCCACATCTGGTTGGTGCATCATTAAGCAACCTCCTGCAGAACAAAACAAATGGCATTTTGGCACAATCATAATTTACTAACCGGGAAATACCTGCTTTATCTAGGAAAAAACCCCAGCAATCCATAATGGAAGAGAAGATGTTCTCAGTTCTTGTGCATGGTATTGAGAAAAAGTATAGCAAAACTACTGAATTTGTTTCACTTAATATCTCTTTGGGAAAGTTAATATGCTAGATATCATCTTCCTATTTTTAGCTCAAATAAGTAATCATCTTGGGGTGTGAAAATGAGGTGGGAATTACTGGTTTTCTTCTTTGTATTCCTCATAGGAGGAGCCCTAATTATTTACAAATGTGAACATCATACTGAGTAAAAGTGATAACATGATACAAGACAATGCTCTCCTTTAAATCTCACCTCTCAACACACTGAGCAAATGGACAGGCCTCAACAAAAGAATGAAGTGATATTTAAGACTATGAGTTCACCTCCTTTGCAATTTTAAGCTGTTAAATTAACAGCAACTCCAACTCCCATACCTGTACTCCAAAAAAGTTCTTAGGAAATGGAAATGAAATACTTTGTGCCTCTTTGGCAAATCTTTATATTTATAACTAGCACCCCAGAAGGTATATAACTGTGAGAGGAAAATGCTGCATTTCCAATTGTAATGAGGAAAATAAGTTATCAGTTCCCAAGGTATGAGCTTTCTTTGGGTTTTGGTCTTGATTCTCAGTGGATGGAGGTTATTAATTCAGCATGGTTACTTGGATTTATTAAATCCACATAGGTTTTCACCATTATTCTGAGCCAGAATTAGCACTGCCAGCCTTTGGAGATGCCTAGTTCTACTTTGTCTCTGTAATAACAAAACCAAGTTATGTACCTTATATATATTCACTTTGGCAATACATTGGGCTTCAGTGCTCAATGAGTAAAAGAGATAATATAAATTGAATAAATAAATGTTGATGCAGCACCAATTACTCATGCCCATCCCGCACAATGGTGAAAAACAATGTAGAAATCTGAATAGCAGTAGATGCAGTTAGGTGCAATTAGGCAACTGTATGTTAACCAGAGGAGTGACACTGATTGCCAAATCAATGTTGCTAGCTGACATGATAAAATGTGTGTACGTCCGGGCATCAGTTGCACATGCCTGCAATTGCCTTTCTTAAAATATGTCAGCCATCTGAGGAACTACAGGAAGAAACTGCTTCCTCACCCATTTCATTGTGAATTAAGGTATCTGTAAAAATAAAATGTAGATATCAAAAGGCCACACAAAAAATTCATACTATGATGGAAGTCCAACAAATGAAAACAATTGTGTTCTAAGCAATTACAAATGTAAATGTAATCTTACCATGTATCTTTTAATCAACATTTTGAATTTGTTCAGAGCAATCAAATGAACATGTATCTGTTAAAAACCAGTGAAAACATTTGGCTACTTCTAGAAGACAATTTAGTTCTTTAATACATTAATTATAACGCAATGTACATAGTGTTGGGAAATATTCTAGCAAGAATGACATAATTTTGAGGAATGCAACCCAATTTCTGCTTAACTAATGTTTATTTATTTCTCAAATTTATAAGGCTCCCCAACTATAGACTCCAGCAGTGCACCATGATAAAAAATAGATTAAAAAACCCAATATATTGTAACAATAACAACAGTGATGACCAGAAACGGCAACAAAACATATGATCTATCATAGATATTTCTATAAAAAGCCTGCCATCCATCCAAGCCCAAACTCTTGGATAAATCCCATGTTTTTAAGCACATTTTAAACTAAGACAGGATAGGATTCATATGAATCTTGGAAGGAGTTGTTCTAGAGAGCAAGCTCTGTGATAGAGAAAACCAACTTCCTGAGTCTCATCATATAACACTCTTTGATTTATCTTGAGCATGTCAACTTTGTATGTCTCAGATAACCAGGGCCAATACTATTAACAGCTTTATAGATATCAATCAACACCTTGAAGTGCGCCCAGAACTTAATGGCAACAAATGCAATTCATAAATTGGAGGTGCTACTTGAATGTACTGTAGTTATGTCCATCATTGATCCTGCCATATATATTCTGGGTAAGCTGAAGCTTCTAAGTGATCTTTAAGAACAATCTTATGAAAATGTATTGCAATAGTCTATAGATGAGATGACCAAGGCTTGAGTAAATGTCTGGACAGCCTCCTGGTCTAGGATCTAATGAAATAGGAGTTGGACATTACTATTCAGGCCTGATATCCAATTTGAGTGTTTTCCTAAACTCTCAGCCACCTTCTGCTCAAGGAGCAGTTGGCAATTTGGCCATGAAAACCCTCAGCCAGGAATCATGCCAGTCTGCCAGTTGTATACAAGATTAGGCTCTTAGTTTTTAGCCTATCTTCCTAGCTCTGTAAAGAAAGTTCTGAAGATTATTAGATTCTCTAAAAAAAAGTATGGTGACAGAGGCTTCAACAGGAAGGAAATAAAAACTATCCAATGGTCAGAGAATCACTTCACTTAATGCCAAATTGCGAGAGTATAGAATAGGCAGACTATAAATTTCAATGCATAAATTTCACCCCAAATCCAGCACAGTTACATCTTGCTTTTTCAGTGGTTTTATTGGTATGAAGGTACTTATCTCTTAAAACAGTAAGATGTAAAACTGCTTATCTTGATTAAGAGTTTATTTTATTTACGCTTAGGTGAAGTCATTTTATTTACACTTGGGTGAAGGTCAAAATGAAGGCCATGAGAAGTTGATTCAAAACCCCAATGTTTTTAACATGAGTCACTGTAATGAATAAGTGAATAAAATAGATGGGAAGTGTTGAATGAATGATGCTGTTATGTATCAAACTGTATTGTAGCTAAAGCAAAAGCTATTTGACTATGACTGATTTTCCTATTAACTAGATATTCTCAGTGCTATAGAAATGATAGCTAATTAATATAGGTTTTTTATAAGTAGTCATTAACATTTATCAAGAGACCCTAAGAGCTCTGACACACTTCTATTCCTATCAAGAATTTAAAGGCTTTCCATAGAAAAGTTATTTAATGGTTCCTAAATAACTTCCTATTGCCTCATGGCAGCTATCCATAGATTAAAGGACTATAAGAATTGGGTAATCTCTTAATTAATCATAGACATTTATACTGCTAATTTTTGGAAATTTATACTGGCACTGAAATCCATTATGAGTTGTATGCTATTATGAAAAAAAATTTTGATTAACATTCAAGGCTAAACTTTACATACAGAAATGTCAAATGCACCCTGATTTTTCATGCAGACTTGTATGGTTTCTCTAACATGGCAAGTTCTGAAATGTTCATGTTGCTGTTTTTATACATAAAATTGCAATGAGTCAAATCTAAATAGATGTAATTATTATAAGAGATCCTGCATATGTCTACTCAAAAGCAAATCCATCCAAGTTCAAGGATGCTGTTCTCAGAAAATAGGATATAACATTGGAGCTCACACATTTATCCCTTTATCACTTCTTTGTTGCTTTATCTAAATTAGGAATAAGAATCATATGCCTATTCCAGATGTTGATATAACTTCTGCTGGATTATAGCTGTGTTGAGAGAGTTTGATATGAGTTCTGTTTCAATAACATATGAATAGCCATACTCTTTCTATCCCTAATATAAACACTAGAAAATTCCTACAGTATGTCCTCTTCTATAATTTCTAAACATAATTTAGTTTATTCAATAATGTAAAAAAGAAAGTAGTTAATATTACCTGTAACATTTAAACCATCTGATCTTTGGCACCATACAGTCCGAGATGATCCTTTCCATGCGCTGGCCATCCAATTGTATTCATAACAATGGCCATCTGAATTGAAAAGATTGAAAGATTCCATTATATCCCATTATATTCTAGCTTTTGGCTTGGATTGGAAAGTTATGCCTGGCAATTGCCTTTCATTTTGCTTCTCATTTTAGTTTTACTTTTAGTTTTATTAATAAGATCAGCTTATGACCAGGAATTAGAATGGCACATCAACTCTTATATATAACTCACGTGTATATTTATTTTAGACATATTTAGTTTCAAAGGAAAATATTTTATAGAGATATTAAAAATGAATACACGTAATAAATGGCTGCACAGCAAATAAGGGCAGCATATGATCAATTGTCATTTAAAATGTTTACAATGTTTTTAAAAATGAAACATGTTTAATATAGAAATCGAAGTGAATAGCAAGAACATTCCCTTAAGCAAGCATTCTGTGATTCTAATACCATCATTAAAAAGGCTTTTTTCTATCCTGGCATGTGATGATTGTCTAAAACTGAGAGGGTTATCTTCATATGGTCCAAAGCAAAGGTTAGAATCATCTGGAAGGGACAATGCAACAGATATCTGATGCAAAGCTCCTTGTTGTTGTTAGTTGCAAAGGTGTGTCCAACCCATTGTGACCCCATGAACATTCCTCCAGGCCTTCCTGTCCTCTACCATCCTTTGGAGTCCATTTAAGCCCACGCCTACTGCTTCAGTGACTCCATCTAGCCACCTCATTCTCTGTCATCCCATTCTTCTTTTGCCCTCAATCTTTCCCAGCATTAGGCTCTTCTCAGTGAGTCTCTCTCACCACCATAACTAAATACCAAGTCACTTGATGCCTTTTCTCCTTATGGAGAAAACAACAAAATACAGATAAAGCCAAAATAATCTGGCATGTATGATATTGTTAGTAGGCAGTAGAATAGCTGGTTAACAAATTACTGCACTGAATACTTAGTATTAGAAATACAGATAACCACAGAGCAAGGTATACAGTACTACAACTATTTATTTATTTATTTATTTATTTATTTATTTATTTATTTATTTATTTATTTATTTAAACTTTTATGTCGTCCAACTCTTGAAGGACTCCGGGCAGCTCACAACAAAAGTATAACCACAATACATCACAACAAAAAATATAACAATACATTATAAAAAATTTAAAAATGGGTTAAAACAATAGAACCATAAAAAACATTCACATCCCGTCTGGGGCCGGATCTCGCTGAGTCACAATAGCACAATTATTTTGATGGGACACTTCAGTTCCTAAACCTGTCATCTATCAGTCATTTCATTTGTGCTTCAGTGTTCATTCTTGCCCTGTGTATAATTGATATATATCGTTTGAATCCATAGGTCCCATTAATTTCAGTACAGGTAGTTCTCGGCTTATGTTTATTCTCAGTGAGCATTGAGGGTGCTGAAAAAATGGAAGTATGACAGGTTCTTGAAGTTCTGGCCATTGTAGCACCTCAAAGGTCACTTGTTCATGATCTGGGTGCTTGGGTACCCAGCTCACTATTAAGCCATTGCAGGGAACCACATGATCACCATTAGTGATCTCTAAAGCCAGTTTCCCACAAGCAAAGTCAATAGGAAAGCCAGCGGGGAAGCTTGCAAGTCACTCTAAAAAATTGCTCCTACTTTTTCCTCCTACCTCCTGCTGGTATCCAGCCTGTGTTGGGAATCTTTTCCACTCTCCTGCTTCTTCTCCTTCCTACAGCATCCTTCCATCTGCACAAGGCATGTGCTGGCTCTCCCAGGCCCTCCCCTATCCTTGGTCTTCCCCTCCATGTCACTTTACCTGGAGCTCCTGTCTCTTTTCACTTAATGATTTGGGATTATTATGACAGCTGGGACTGAATGGGATTGCTGTTGCTAAAACATGCAATCACATAACCTGAGGACTATCTATATGATACTACAATACTGATTATAGTACAGTAAAATATTTAGCATAATCATGAATTGTAATTTATATACCAGTTGCTACCATGATTTTTTTGTTTACTATAATTATCACCTGTATATTTTGTATTTTATTTATAGTTTGTCATGTGACCAGAAAGCACTAACTTTGTTTTTCTTTTCCTTGACAGGATCCTTCAAAATGTGGACGCAAAAAAACAGTCTCCTTCAGTAGCATGCCCTCAGAAAAGAAAATTAGTAGTGCAAGTGACTGCATTAGCTTCATGCAAGCTGGTTGTGAACTGAAGAAAGTCCGACAAAACTCTCGTATTTATAATAGATTTTTTACTCTTGACCCTGATTTGCAGGCACTTCGCTGGGAACCCTCTAAAAAGGATTCAGAGAAGGCAAAACTTGATATTTCTGCGATTAAAGAGATCAGATTAGGAAAGAACACAGAAACATTCAGAAACAATGGTCTTGCAGATCAGATTTCTGAAGACTGTGCCTTTTCCATAATCCATGGAGAAAATTATGAATCTCTAGACTTAGTTGCTAATTCAGCAGATGTGGCCAACATTTGGGTGTCAGGTTTACAATACCTGGTTTCTCGTACTAAGCAATGTTTGGATTTGATAGAGAGTAGCCAAAATACTCCACGGTTTGCTTGGCTTACATCTGTATTTGAAGCTGCAGATGTTGAAGGCAATGGGATTATGTTGGAGGACACAGTTGTAGAATTAATAAAACAGCTGAACCCAGCCTTAAAAGAGTCCAAAATCAGATTAAAATTTAAGGAGATTCAAAGGAGCAAAGAGAAACTAACAACTCGTGTAACAACAGAAGAATTTTGTGAAGCATACACAGAGCTTTGTACAAGACCTGAAGTTTATTTTTTGCTAGTACAAATATCTAAAAACAAAGAGTATGTAGATGCCAAGGACCTCATGCTTTTTTTAGAAGCTGAGCAAGGGGTTGCAGGTGTCACCGAGGACATTTGCCTTGATATCATTCGTAGATATGAATTTTCACAGGAAGGGCAGTTGAAGGGTTTCCTTGCAATCGATGGATTTACACAATATTTGTTGTCTCCAGAATGTGATATTTTTGATACCACACATATAAAAGTTGTTCAAGACATGACTCAGTCTTTATCACACTATTATATTAACTCATCTCACAATACCTATCTGATAGAAGACCAGGTCCGAGGGCCAGCAGATATCAATGGCTATATCAGGGCACTGAAGATGAGCTGTAGAAGTATTGAACTGGATGTTTGTGATGGGCCAGATAATGAGCCCATCATTTGTAACCGTAATAATAGGGCATCACCTTTGTCCTTTAAATATGTAATTGAAGTAATCAACAAATTAGCCTTTGTTTCTTCAGAGTATCCTCTTATTCTCTGTTTGCAAAACCACTGCTCCATACAGCAGCAGAAAATTATGGCTGAACAAATGAAGAAGACTTTTGGGACCAAACTCTACACAGATGCACCACTACCGTCAGAAATGTATCTGCCATCTCCAGAGAAACTGAAAATGAAGATTATTATCAAAGGAAAGAAACTGCCTTATGGTAAGGATTTATTAGAAGGAGAAGTCACAGACGAAGATGAAGAAGCTGAAATATCTCGCAAAAAGTCTGAAGAATATTTAGGGGAACCAAAAATGTCCTGGCTATGCAAAGAGCTTTCTGATCTTGTAACTATATGTAAATCAATCCAATTCAAGGATTTTGAGAACTCAATGAAAAATCAGAATTATTGGGAAATGTGTTCCTTCAGTGAAGGAGAAGCCAGTAAAATTGCAAATGAATGTCCAGAAGACTTTGTCAATTATAATAAGAGATTTCTGTCTCGAATATATCCAAGTGCCATGAGAATAGATTCCAGTAATGTAAACCCACAAGACTTTTGGAACTGTGGTTGCCAGATAGTGGCAATGAATTATCAAACACCTGGGCCAATGATGGATTTACATACTGGATGGTTTCTACAGAATGGGGGTTGCGGTTACGTCCTTCGACCTTCTGTTATGCGAGAAGAGGTGTCTTACTTCAGTGCAAACACAAAAGGCATCGTCCCAGGGGCTTCCCCACAAGTTTTACATGTCAAAATCATCAGTGGACAAAACTTTCCAAAACCCAAAGGAGCCTGTGCCAAAGGGGATGTCATAGATCCTTATGTGTGTCTAGAAATCCATGGCATCCCTGCAGACTGTACAGAACAGAGGACTAAAACTGTTCAGCAGAACAGTGATAATCCTATTTTTGACGAGAGTTTCGAGTTTGAGATCAACTTGCCAGAGCTTGCCATGATCCGTTTTGTAGTCTTGGATGATGATTATATTGGTGATGAATTCATAGGCCAATATACGATCCCCCTGGAATGTTTACAGTCAGGCTATCGACACATACCTCTGCGCTCCTTCGTAGGGGACATCATGGAGCATGTTACACTTTTTGTGCACATTGCAATAACTAATCGGAGCGGTGGTGGGAAGCCCCAAAAGCGTAGCCTGACAGCTAGAATGGGAATGAAAACTAGAGACTATACTATGCTGAGGAACACAAGCCTTAAGATTATAGATGATATCTTTAAGCTAGCAGTACACCCACTGAGAGAAGCAACTGACCTGAGGGAGAACATGCAGGTAAGGAAAACTGAGTCTTTTTTATTTTCATAACTGAAGCTTGGTTTAACAAAGTATCATATGAAATACCTACATATATTATTGTCATTCCTGGTTATTAGGTTTTTTTTTTAAATAGCTAGGATTACAATCACTATTAGTAAAGATTGTACTGGTTAAGTTCAAAGAAATGGCTGCCTGCAATTTCTATCTTTATGGTGTCAAAAAACTGAAGTTTAGGATTTTTTGCTTCCCTTGAAGTTGGAGGCTTTCAATTTCTCTGTGTTATTCTTACTCTCCTGAATTTTACTGCAACAATGAGCTAATTTTTTTTAAGTGCTCCTCTGTGGCTGATTACAATGTATCTGCACTATTATTTGAGAGGCATTGTTTATACACTTCTATATATAATTCTTATAATATCCTTCCCATTTTTCTGGAAAGGAGGTGTGCACAGTACTGGATAATATAATTGTGTGTATGAGAGAGAGGGTGAAGGAGAGGGAAAGAGGAAGAGACATTCATATTTTTGGTGCTGTCCCATGAATTCAGAATTCTAGAAACTAGAACATATTATTACCATAATTGCAGAACACTGTTATTCAGAGAATATTATTATACTTACAAATCCATAAAACAATTATAAACCTGTACTTTAAGAATAAATCCCCTTAAATACAATGGGATTACTTTTGTATAATCAAGTTTGTAATATTAAACTCTTCTGAGCTCTTATCTTCTTCTCAAGCTAGTTCCCAGTTATACATGAACTTGCACGTATAAATGTCTTTTTAAAGCATCAATTCAATTGTTTAGATAAGCTGTTTCCTCTTAATTTTTCATTCCAAGATATTTAGAAAACAAGACTTTACTTGTAGAAGAGTCATGGAACATTTCCCACCACAGGAGCAAATATATTAGTAATATGTTCAGTTACTGATATATAATTTTTTCTCCCACAGTATGTAAACATTAGTGATTTATAATTGGAGACCAAATAAAAAACAGCAATGTGACATACACTATAAAACAAACAGCAAGACATATTTGTGACAGAATGTTAAGGTTTTTCTGGGCAGCCCCTCTGCTAAATGGTGACCAGGCCCCATACCTTCTAGTGGTAATATTGCTACTTTTCTGGAAATTTTTGGTGAGAGATTGGAAAGTAAGAAGCAGGTAATTTCCATATTTCACCAATTCATACAGTGGGAAAGATGGGAATATAAACTCTGCACACCAAGTACAGAGGAGGAAACAGTGGAATATGACAAATGTTCCTGACTTAGTAGCGATAATGACATCCGAACAAATGCAAAAATGGATGCACTTAAAGCTTTTCATTACCAATATGGAAGGTAAGAGGATTAAATCATGCAAGCGTGAAGTACTGTTCTGGGTAGAAAATGTATTGTTCTCCAGATCCAGACGCTTCAAACTGCAAATGATCTGTAACCCTCATAATCATTAAAAAGGGTGACATCTAACCCAGATTTCTATTCAATTTTTCCTGAGGCAAAGCCAGCTTCTTCCTCTATTGACAATCATGAATGACAGCTAATCATTATGATACCTTAATCTATGAAGATACCTTACTCCAGTCAAATGTCATACTATGCCACTCTCACACTCTTAATTTGCATGCAAGCAGGAGTTAAGCAAGGCTAGATCCCTTCCCCTCTTATTTCATTTTTATGTTAATGGTGTTATATGGACCATTTCTAAACATGAATCTCTATGTCCACTAAGGCATGTTTCTGTGCTTCTTTATACTGATAACACAGAATTTTTTCTTGGGACCAAGATGGCTTTTTTTGTTCCCTGTGCTGTTAATTAATACTATCTGGATGAGGATTTGGAAATAAATCATTCCAAAATGAAAGTGTTCCTTTTCACTGAGAAACAACAGCAATAGAAATATTAAAGTGGCGATTTTCAAATTGAGCAAGTAAAGCTGTTCCACTACTCAAGTATTTTCTTCCAGCCCTTCTTCCTGGAGACATGGGACTCATGAGACAACAGCCCTGGTTTAAAAGGCTGCAAACACAATTAGTACATTTGCCAGATGCTGTGCGAATACTTCAGTTCCTGCTGCAAAGTAATGCTAAATTTTGAGGTTTTGGTGTTCAGTTTTGCATTGATTCCGACCTCTCTTGCTCTGAAATGATTTAATTCAAATGTATTAAAATTCTATTGTAATTGCTTTGTTCTATTCCCAATACTTTGGATAGGATTGAAAGAAGCTGCCACCTTAAGTACTGGCTAAGACAGTACTTTTAGGGTGTTTGGCTGACTCAGCTGATTTTTGATACGTTTATTTCTGCTTGGGGAAAAAAACTTTTTTTTTCTTTTGTGGCATTTCTTCTTCAGTTTTAACATATATCTTGATAGAGCTATGGCTGTTACGATATGAATAAAGATAATGATTTTTATATGATGTATTATAATGTGTATTAAAGAAATATAGGAATAATTCTATGCAGCTTACACTTTAGTATTAAAAACAATAATAACAAAAATAGATAAGCAACCTAAAGAAATAATATGTGGTAATATATTGGAGGGGTGATTGCAAACAAAACTCGGTCACAATTATAAGACAAAAACCCAATACCAGGTAGCAGATCATACTCTTATTACAGAGTCTCCCTGGAAGGGCCAGGATTTTAGATCTTTACAAAAGCATAATTGGGTCAGGCTTTTATGCTTGTGAGGAGAAGTGCAGTTTCATAGCATCTTACAGCCCAGAGAGAGGTTATTGTCTAGATCAGGGGTGTGAAACTCAAGGCCCTTGGGCTGCATCCGGCCCACAGGGTGCTTAGATCTGGCCTGTGGGCTCACCCTGGAAACAGTGAAGGACCAGCCCTTGGTGCCCCTGCCAGTGAAAACGAAGCTCGGGATGGTCATGTGTGGCCCGCCCAGGCTCCATTTTCAGCCACGACGGCCTCCTACAACCCTCTGCCAGTGAAAACAGAACTTGGGAGGGCCCTCCCAGGCTCCATTTTCTCTCGCAGAGGGTTGCAGGAGGCCATCGCGGCTGAAAACAAAGCCTCGATGAGTGACATCGAGCTGGCCATGCTCCCATTCTCACCCCCTGAGTTCAAACACAACCCTGATGTGGCCCTCAATGAAATCGAGTTTGACACCCCTGACAAGAGACATTGAGACAAGAGACATCCCCACAAGAGACATTGATTTACAGTTTGCATCTGGACTATCTCAACTCAGGCAAATGTTACTATCAGAGAATGGGAGAAAGTTGATCCTATAGGCATACAGGTCTGAAGTTATGAAGGGCTTTGTAAGTGACAACCAACTTCTTGAAATGCATCTTGAAGGCAGGGATGAAATGTAAAAAATTTCCCTACTGGTTCTGTGGGCGTGGCTTGGTGGGGGTGTTCCTGTGACTGAGTGGCATGACCAACTTGACATCACTCACAGCCACGCCAACTCAATCACATGACCACGGAGCTCTGGAGCCAGAGCCGAGCCAGGAGGACGGATCCCCCAGCTACCCCTTTTGTCCTCCCCGTCCATCTGTCCTCCTCGGGCTTACCTGCTAATTCATCCGGCTCCAAGCCACTACAGCCTCAGCTGACCGAGGGGCGGCCACACCACCACCAGCGTCGATCCCGCACAGCACGAAGTAGTGGGCGAAGCGGCAGGGCACTGAGCCAGAGCCTGGCCCTGAAGGAGCGCCGCAGGCACCGGCGCTCATCTCTCCCCCGGTTCTGGCTTCTCGCCTTGACCCGCGTGCCTTCGCTCCCTGGCAGGCGCGATCCTGGCAGCACCCTTAACGCCTCTGCTGCGTTTCTTCCATGGTGCAAGCAGAGCCCCCTGGCCGGGCGGCACTCCTTTGGGGCTGGGCTCCATCTCAGCGCCCTGCCACTTCGCCCACTACTTCGGGCTGTGCGGGATCGACGCCGGCTGGCGGCTGAAGGGTGGCAGCGGTGCAGGCACCCCTCAGTCATCTGAGGCTGCAGCGGTGCCGAAGCCAGACAAGGCACTGTCCCACAGCCCCGCCTCCCCCGCTAAGCACTGCCACCGCCAATCAGAGACACGGGAGGTGAAAGGAGGCCCATGAGCCACTTCCACCCCACCTCTTCGGTGGGACATTTAAATCACTCTCCACCCCGAAAAGTGTAGCACTGGTGTCGGGAGCCACTGCAAAGCCAGCAGGGAGGTGGATTGGAACTGCTGACCCTTTCCAAGCACAGCACAGAGAGGCAGCAGGCAAGGTGGC
>JANHFM010006750.1:65185-87464 GCA_032468115.1 Grayia smithii
TGGCTCAGGTGAAGGATTAGGGGACCATCCAGGAGGATTGGGATGGTGCACCTGGGCTACAGTAATAATTTGAGGAGCAGGTCCAGAACTGCCCTTAATAGGGGAAGTACCCGTTTTTCTCTGAGCTTTGGCAAATTGCTTTTCAAGGGCGCGTTGGCGCCTCTGTGCGTCTTTAGTAGCTGCTACAGATAAGTGGCCTGTTTCAGTGGATTTGGGTCTAGAGCCCTGACTCTGAGTTTTTGATTTTTTCTTAGGAGGGGCCTCCTTGGGGCTCCCTTCCTTATCCTGAAGAGGAGAGGCTGAATGAGGAGAAGAGCATGGGCTAAGATCAGCCATGGTCCTGGTATGACTATAACTGCCCAAAGGAGACCAGTTCAGGATTGGGCTCTCAGGTAAGTAAATAATTGGAACGAACTCACTGTTTGCTGGGCTGAAGGCCTGGTCAATTTGTTGGTGGTGTGGTAGCTCAATGCAGTCAGGAGTTTCTGCGGTCTTGCAAGAGGTTAGCAGGCTTGAGGCAAGAAATTTTGAGCAAAAGAAGTTTTTTACTGTAAAAGAGGCCTTCGCGCCAAAATTAATGGCCGCCCAAAATGGCCGCCGCCAACCACAATGTTTGGGACGGCGCGGCTAAGAGCGGTGGGTGAGGGGGAGCTAGAACGCTGCCTCCCCGGTGCAAGAAAAGGGCTAGGAGCCTTAGAAATGAAGCAGCAGCGAGGGAAGAGTTAAATAGCAGGGAAAGCCTTGCTGGTTTAAAACGCGGCTTTTTTACGGCGTTCCCCCCCCCCCCTTATCTCCCTGCTGGCCAGCTGGCAAGCGGGGGGAAAAAGGAACTGCTGTCCGGCAAAAAAGAAATTAAGGGAAAATAAAATAAATAGAAGCTAAATTATAGAGGAAGGAGGAGGTAAGGAGGCTGTAGAAGTAAAGATAAGGCAAAAATATTGAAATATTAGTCTTAGCAGTGGATATATGTGTCTCTCAGCCAACTGAGTTAATTGAAGTGGAGTCCAACGGAAGGAGGAAGAGTATTTCAAAAAAAAAAAAAAATTAACCCAGTCTCCAGCCAATCAAGAGAGCATATTAAACACTGCTAGGACTCTCGAGCAGCACGTGGGAGAATTGGTTAGATCTTTATTGCTGTAGAAAGTACATCTAACTCTAACTTTCTGATGTTAAATTCCCTACATTTGGTGGATACATCTCTCATTCTTTGGCCAAACGCCTTTCCATATTTATGGTGAAAATTAACTGTACATACGCAGCCATGGAAACAGAGAAATAAAAGACAGACAAAGAGTTAGTTACACCAAAAGAATCAGAGAAGTGGACATGTAAGGAGGTTTGTAAGTTCAGAAGTAGGTAAGAAGATGCCAAACAAAGGATATTGACAACTTAGCAGAGGGTTAAGCAAACAGTAGTGAAGTTTAATTTAAATAGAATATTAATCAGTTAAAAAATCAGCTATAATGGAGGGGGTAAAAAGATGGCTTATAAATACCAAACAGATTTTGAAAGAAAAATCTATATCCCCATCTCTAAAATAAGTCAGCCATTTTCTATTCAAAATAATTTTAACTTTTCTTGAAGAAATTTGCTGTGCTAGATATCTCTATGAAAATATAATTCAGTAAGGGATATCAGGATGTGATAAAAGAGCTACTTACCTGTCTGTCCCATTTATGTACATAATGATGTGTGTATACATGTGTGTCTATGCGAGTGTGCATACTTTAAATGAAACAAACAAGTAGTGTGTTTGGAAGCTTGGAATTCTGCTTAAAATAATGGAGTGCAGTAAGGTAGGAAGAAAAGGAGACAGATTTTTAAATAATAGCTGGACATTCACTTAAATGAATAGGAAACATGGTAAAATTCATATGCCTGCCCTTCTACATCTTACATGTCCTTGACAATAACAAGGCAGAGATGCTTCAGAACCTACAAAAGAGCATCTCAAATGAGTATCTTCATGTAATTTAGACAGTGACTATGAAGTATTTTATACTTCATCATTCACTATTATTCTTTCCCCTAATGAAACTGGATAGGATCAAAAGAAAGGCTCATCTTATCAGCAGCGTCTAATAGAAAGGCAAAGGTCAATAGCAATTATCCAACACATTAAAGAGATACTTTTCTAAATAATAAAAATAAGAAACTGAAGAAGTAGATGTTAACCTTTCCACAGGAAAGCAAAACATCACTCTATTGTTTTATCTTTTGCATCTTTTATATCACTCCTACATCAAAGGCAAACCTGGGCACTGTAAATAAAATAACAGTACAACATAATCCTATATAAATCTGGACACAGTCTAAAAAGACACAGCAACCTTATAAAGAACGATTGAAACCCACTTCTATGAACAAAGATTTATAGAAATATGAGGTAGAAATCATGGAATCCCGTGTTTAAGATACTAATCTTCTGCCTTACAACTGATTTTCCAGGGTTTAGACAAGGATACCACTCCTTGTATTTTCTTTGACTTTCAAAGGTATTTACAATCCACCTGACAGTATTTGTATTCATGAGTCTGTCACAAGAGTTCACAAAATGATGAATTGAACTATGGCACATCTTTTATCTTGTTCTTAGGATTAGCCTCCAAGGCTTCAATGGCATACAGCAACTGATCTTCTGCATCAGCAATTTTGTCTCTTCTTTTCTGAAGAGAGGCTACCCTAGTTTTTCATGCCGGTGGACAAGTCATAGGTTATGACACATGGAGAAATTAGAAGGGGTAACACTAGACAAAATGGCAACAGAATCTCTCGTGTGAATTGAAATATTAGAATATGGTATCAATCAAGTCCACCTTAATAAATACAGCACTTTTTGACAAAATGGTCTAAATAATTGAGGTTCTTAAGCATGAGGCTGTATTGTCTTTTATTTCCAATTTCCCCTATTTGGCTTTTTTCATGCATACTAAAAGTTGTATATCCAAGATTTTACCACCTCTGATTGCTGTGCTAGAAATTTGAGAGTTGCAGTATAAAAATAACTGAATGATTTCTTTGGAAATTTCTTATAACATTTTTTGAGAAAATAGTACTACATAATTTATTTAACTCCCTAAATACAAGCTCATTTATCTGAATGGTCTATTAGATATAAGATAAATAGAGTAATAACTTTCATTGTTTATTTTTCCAACTTGCCCAAATTTTTATTTCCATAGAAAGATGACCAAATGATTTCAACTAAACTCATTCCATGCCACAATATGACTTTATCATAGACAATTTATGCTCTTTCATGTTCTAATGTTGATTCACTATGGATTCAGCTCTTATTTTATGTATGATAATATTGATATTGTAAGTTTACCAGATTTGCATAATGGAGATGCAATGATTTATTTTTAAAAATCCTACTAGATCTAACATCTACTATGAAGAAAGGAAACTGTGCATTATTTTTAAAATAACTCCTACATCAACTGCCTAGAAGGGGGAGAGGAAGGAAGGGAGGGAGGGAGGAAAGGAAGGAAGGAAGGAAGGAAGGAAGGAAGGAAGGAAGGAAGGAAAGAAAGAATAATATCCTTACTACATATTATATCCCTTTTTAGAGGCATATTCCACTGATTCCAATAAAAGCTATCTTTTAATTAATAGCATTGTTGGACACAGAAACAGGGAATTATTTAACTGAGTATTCAGGTATAATAGCTTCACTTCTAATTTATTTTCTATTTATTTATTTCATCAATAACTTTATAAAATATTTGAAATGGCTAAAAGCAGAACACATAATTTTAAAAACAACTGGGTAAATAATTTTACATATTGTGTAAGGCATTGTGCAAGGCAAACAACTAAAAACATATTCTACTTTATTTTGCTTTCCTGTCTCATAATCTTAGGATAGTATATTAAAAGACATTTTAAAATGTTAAAAATACACGAAGTAGTGTTGCCTACAACCATATGGAATCATTTATAGCATCCAAAAATTATTACTCAAAGCACAAGCAATAAAATAAGAAATTCACATGGATATTCCCAACAGCTGCTCTGGAAACATTTTCCAATACTCTCCTCTAATCTCTTGCTTAAGCCTTGCAACCACACAAAACTGTGTAGAGTCAGCACAAATCAATGTATCCCGTTTAATTAATGCTAAAGGGGAAAATAATCTCACACTAATAAGGCAGCTGACAAGCCATTCTGGACTGGTTGAATGTGCCTAAGGCCTTAAAAACAGACTGACACAAATTAAGAAGGGCATTATGACCTGTAAAAACATTAAATCTTATTGTTGCATCCTAGTGCTGACCATGAAAAAAGTTACAAGAGAAGATACACCTAATTCCCAATTGCCCTATTAAAGATCATGATCTCGGACTATAGTGATAAAAAGTGTCTGCCATCATTTGGTTCCAAAACAATGGAAACATCTGTAAGGCTGCTAGAATAGTTTTTACCTGCCTTAGCAATATAATTATCTACAGAAACCTGAAGTATAATTTCACAGAGAAAATGACTTATTTTAAACTGAGCTGTTTCATTTATGATGTCAATCATATTTTAACTTTATTGTTTTTTGCATCCATCAAATGATTTCAAAAACATGATTAGATCTGAACTGAAATTATTTAACTTGATTTGTAATCTGAATAAAATGAGGTTAACTTTAGAGAATAAAGTCTGGGGGGGGGAGAAAGAACTTTGGAACTGTTTACAACTATGAAACAACGAGATACTCAAAGATGGGCGAAGGAAATTTCTTTAAAGACAAAAAAAATCAAACAAATTTCAGTGGAAATAGTTTGCTTCTAAGCAACAGCTGATGGCAGATGCGGCAGCAGTATGCGGGAAGAAGGAGAAGGAGAAGGAGAAGGAGAAGAAGGAGGAGGAGGAGGAGGAGAAGAAGAAGAAGGAGAAGGAGAAGGAGAAGGAGAAGGAGAAGGAGAAGAAGGAGAAGAAGAAGAAGAAGAAGAAGAAGGAGAAGAAGAAGATGATTCTGTCTTTATGAGTGCATAGCCAAGAAGGCAATAAACTAAAGATGATCCACTTCATTCACCCACCACATTTAATGGATGCTTGCTTTCAAAAGGAACAATGTCATGGAAAATGCCATCTAGATTATCAAGTTCAAATCATGGCTTGAATCCAAAGTAAGCCATCCCAGCAAATATCTGCCTGGCTTCTACGTGACCACATCAAATGAAGAGAACAAGTCAAGGGTTGCCTTGTTCTTACTATTAGGATTTCCCCCTTTTTCCTGCAATTAAAACCTATATTTTTATCATTTGAATCCATTAATTCTTGTCCTGTACTGAAGTATTTCATTTTGCTGTTGCCATACCTGTCTCAAGGATAGGTGTATCAAGTTCATCCAAACAGCAGATAAAATATTATCACACAAAGCTTGAACTTGTTTCTCCTTAGTGCCATGGGGACCCTCATTTCAATTAGTTCCTGTGCTACAGGATGAAAAACAGTCTATTCAAGAACTTCAGCTTCTGAATTTGAAATCACAGATTGATACAGCATACAATTTAAGTAGTGGTGAAATCCAAATATTTTTACTATCGTTTCTGTGGGTGTGGCTTGGGCATGGTGTAGCTTGGTGGGCATGGCTTAGTAGGCATGGCAGGAGAAAGATACTGCAAAATATCCATTCCCACCCCACTCTGGGACAGTCAGAGGTGGTATTTGTCGGTTCTCCAAACTACTCAAAATGTCCACTACCGGTTCTCTAGAACCTGTCAGAACCTGCTGTATTTCACCCTGAATTTAAGGTCCCTTAGTCTCCAATTCCAACACTGTTCCCAAAATGACATGGTTATGTAGAAATTGAAATGACAAATCATGCAAGCATCTGACAGTGATTTGTTTATATTAAAAAATAAATGAACAAAAAGAATACTATACAATATTCTCCAGTGTTCAATTCAATATTTAATGTAAATACTGGCTCTCTTCTGTCACCATCAACACCAGAAATAAAAAGAGTCTGGAGAGTCAAATATAAAGATTCTACTGAAAATAAACATCAATAGACAAAATAGACATCAATTGCTGAGAAATAGAATATATAATAATCTCATGTGCTATCTTTTTTGAGATATAATACAAGATACTTGTTGGATTTGGTTTAATGCTTTTTAAATTGCAGTGGAAGATGGAGATTGGTGGCAATTGCACATATCAGAGGCATGCGATTTTTAATCTGTATTGAGGGGCTGCTATTCCTTCTAAAAGTTCATTAATCCATTTCTATTACTGGAGGCATAAATTGCCTAAGCAATCTGAACAGCCTTTTTCCAGCCTAGGATAGTAAGTCAACTATGCATTTATAGGACAGAGAAAGTTCTTCCTCAGGTATCTGTGCTCTGATAATCACAGGGACTGGGCTATCTTTCAAAAGATTATGGACATGTCAATTAGTTATGAGTAGAACTGAGAGACCATGAACCACATATGAGAGAAACGAATAAACCCCATCATTCTTGCCATCCTCAAGGTCTCCTAGTTGATTTTCATGCGTAATTCAATAGGTAGTAACCTTTACACTTTTTTCATAGGTTGGGACAAAGTATTTATAAGGTCATCTCTGTTCACAGCCACAAGAAGAGGTGGACTGCTACCAGTTCACACCGGTTCTCCCCAACCGGATGTTAATTTTCTGAGCAGTTCAGAGAACCAGTTGTTGGAAGAAATCTTTTCCCACTTTACAGGGCTAATCCTGCAAGATATCCTGCCTGTATTTCTAGCCTAATCCTTATCTTAATTGCCCTGCTGGTTTAAGTGTTTTCAGAATCTGCCTCTGGGTTAAGCTTGTTACATTGTAAGCCTTGCACCCAGACTTTCTGTCTGTAGACTGAGCTTCTCCGGAGTCCCCTCCATCCCCCCAAGTTTTTTGTGGTATTTTTATTCCTGGGATTTGACCTTTCTTAAAGACTGTTAAAGAGTTGTTTTAAGCTTTTTGGAGTATACTTCCAACACAGCTGGAACAGCTATTTACAGAAGGGTTGGCATAGCCATAGAAGAAATGGCTGAGAGGCAGAAATCAAGCTTGGCATTCTGTCTGATTTTTTTACTGCCTTTCTGGGGGCATGTGATCTTTCCTTAAATCTGGATGATTACCTATGGATATCTTGTGTGAGTGAGACCAACTGGTATCTTTAAGTGGTGCAAATGGATCTAATGATTGCTTCTTCTGGGTGGGAAACTATGCTTTATGCAGTTCACTGAGCACAGGAGTCTCTTGTCTATGGGGATTCTTCTGTCATCCAGGTCATGGCTGTCCCAAAGGTACTTTTTTCAAGAGAAAACTGGACTTCCTTGATTTCCAAAAAGTCCAATTGCCTCTTGAAAAAGCACCTTTGGGACAGGATCTCTTGCATTGCTTTGGAGTGAGCAAGGCACATGATAATAAGTGGATCCTCCTTCCAATTTGTTTTAGTTTTCTCCAATGATAATATGGTATAGTAACATGGCATCAATTGGAGAAAGTTAGCATTCACTCCTCTCCTAGAAGAATGAAATATTTTGAGAAATATTAAAAAGGACGAATACATTTTCCTGAATGAGAAATGGAGAAACATGTTTTCTTAGAGGGAGAAAACAGCCCCCACCTTCCTTAATAGCCCACAGAAGATGTCAGCACTTAAGAGATAAAGAGATAGATAGCTCTATTCATATGCAAAAATTCCCTGCAGCAAGGTCTGAACAAAGGCAGAATGGGATTAGCCCTCACTCAAGATGTTAATTTGTCTCTTTGGCTCAATATTTTGTAGCCCAAATATGCCCTCCCACTTTCTGGAGAGCTTAAATGACCTCTCTGCTAAAGGGTTTCACTTTATGAGCAAGAGTAACTTGGCTGCTGATAGTTATTCTTGTACTTTAAATATTTTAATTCCTCAATATGCTCTAGCAACCTGCCTGATTTGTAACTCCAGGTTGCAGGTGTTGCTGAGGAAAAGGAAGGTATTCAGACAGAATGGTTTAAATTTCCATGATGGCTGTGACTCATTGATCTTCAGTGTATATTCCCCAATTTCTAATCTAATGACTGGTATTTAGGGAAACTTTTTGCAAGCAAAGAAGCTTTTTCTATTTTTGTATAGGTAATTCTTGACTTACAACAGTTCATTTTGTGACCATTCAAAGTTACTGGGGCACTGAAAAAGTGACTTATGACTGTTTTTCACACTTACGACCGTTGCAACATCCCCATTGTCATGAGAGGGCGGGCGAAGCGAAGTGCCCCTCGAAATAAATGACATCGAGTTAGCCACACCCACCCAGCTAGTCATTAGGGCAGAGAACTGGTTGTTAAAAAGTTTGCAGCCCAGCACTGGCCACCAGCTTTATATTTTGTTCTGATTTCCACTTAAATATCTATAGATTGGCAGTAAAAACTGTAAGTAAAATGAACTACTATTCATAAATAAGACAGCAATATGACGGAGGAATGATTGAAAAAGAAAAAAAAGTGGGGTGGCAATTAATTTTCTCAGGTAGTATCGATAGACTAAATATTGCACTTTATATAAAGTGTATATGAAAGCTGTGAGATTCAGAAGCAAAAGGTACTTTTGTAAATTTAGCACCTCTCTACATCTCCTTAAACCAAGTACATCTTTTCCTGGGGGCACAGAATCATAAGAAAAGGCATAGCTATTTTTAAGTTGAAGACAGGTGGTACATTTTTGCCTTCAAGTCTGATTTTGTACCTAGTCCTACTATCAGTGCAACACTAATGTTCATCCAAAAACAAGGGCATAAAAATATATAAAATTCACAGAAAGAAATCATCTATAATGTTGTTGTGACTATTTCTACAGCATACCTTATTCACCAGGCCATGTCAATTGGGAGTTTGTTTTGAAATGCACCCATATTCAATACATGCTTTGAACAATTTTTAAGTATTATATTTACATTTATTCAAAGTATAGACTAAAAACTAAACTTTTTTTGTGCAAAAGTAGGATTTAACAAGAGATGGTTTTAAAGTTCATTCCAAGTGGCAGTGACATCAAAATGCATGCCTATAATAGAGCATTTATCTGCCTATCGAACAGATATTTGTACTAAAAAGAACTTTGATAGAGAATGAAGAATATTCAAGAGAACCACCATTCACCACCATTCACTTGAGAAACTGAAATACATCTGTAATATCTAAATAGGATGAATTATTACTCCAGCATAATGGTCTGGAAGAAAGTTTACAACCTGACATCCAAGATCTTTACAAATTTTGATTATGATCTTCAAAGTGCTCTAAAACATTACTAAATTGTGTTTTTGTAAAAGGGAAAATTATTTAGTTATGGCTGAGTGGCACTTACAGTTTAGATTGCCATGAATAAGTAGTAATTACACTATATGTTTAATTTTTATTAAATAAAATGCAAATGACATGAAATTAGATTGAGATTTAGTCCTAGATATACCCCCCATTGTTTTGCAGTACATCTCACAAAATGCAGATCACCAGTTAAGTGAGCCTAAAGCTTAAAAAAGTTAAACATCTCTATTATCCCCAGTAAAGATTATAAAAAACAGCATTATTTATATTTAAAAGCTAGAACGTTAAATTTCAAAGAGGGAATTTTGAAAATAAATTAGGAATTATATCATTTACAAATATGATATGCATACTACACTCAACTTGAGTTTCCTTTGTCTACTCCAACATTCAGTCTAGAAGATCTCATATTATAGTTAATGAGTAGCACCCATCCAAAGCTATCTTTCTCCAATGTATAACTGTTGGTAAAATACATCATCTAAACAATATTTATTTATTTAGAGTACTTATATCTTGCTTTCCTCATTTTTACTGATTTGTAACATTTACAACGTTTCACTGGCTCATTTTAAATAAAGGATAAAAGAGCAATTGATGGACTAAATAAAACATAAAACCATCCAATAAAAAAGACACCCAAACATAATAAAAAACAAAACTATTGACTTTTGATGATATTAAAAATTACAAAGCCTGAGTCAATAACCAGTTCTCAAGGAAGATGCTGAGGGTTATAACTGTAAGGCTTTTCTTTAAGTAGCACACTACTAGTCCCTTTCCTTGATTAATAACATTTTAAGGAACGATATTCAGATCAGAGCCTTTGCAGAAACTAGTAAGGCATGGGTAACTTAATTCCTTTTCAGGAAATTAAGACTTCAAGGAACAAAAGCAATAGGTTTTAAAACTTGACCTAAATACAGACTAGAAGCTAGTGCACCAGTTCAAATATGGATGTAAAGTAGTTAAATCATCTTCTATCAATAATTTGATGGCCCTATTCTGAATCAGCAGACATTTCTGAAATATCCGACTCACAAAACACAGTGCAATAATCTAAACAGGTTGTCAAACTATGCAGCTGCCACCCAAGATTGGTAAAAGTCATTTCAACCTTAAAAGGCATCTGAACACCTAAGAGCAATGCTGGATCAATAGTCCACATCAGATAACAAACCTCAAAAATATGCTGATGGATATAAGAATTTTTTAAAAGGCATATGCTCCATAAACTAATAGATGAATAATGGGAATTAATAAAAACTTCCTTTTAAAACTATAACAGAAAATTAGCAGAGTCATTGGAACAAAACTGGAACCACCTGATTCCAAAAAATACAACTTTGGAGAATGATTTTGAGGCTGCTGCAAAAATGTGACATCACTAGAAAAGTAATTATTACATTAACATTACAGCCCACTGAAATCTACTGAAAGTGACTAACCCTAACCCCTAACCTAACTTAAAACTCATTTATTTCAATAAGGAATATATACAATTTAATCTAGATCTACCTCTGTATCTCTAGCCTTAGTTTCTGAAGACATCATTGTCCTCCCACTCCACACTCACACACACATACACACACCAAGGGGGGGGGATCATGACACAATCTGGTCTTTGTCAGATATAAATGAAACTTTTACCTTGCAACTAATTAGATAAGAAACAGTTTAGTATCGTAACACCCATCAGCTAAAATACAGAGAGTAGCAATATTATTTTAAATACCATGACTGTTGCACCGGGATGTTTCAACAAGTCTACTGCTTTGATCATAACAAGCCATGGCTTGATAACGGTAGCCTTGTCCACACTCTTTGATGTCTCCTTGAACTTTCATTCCCATAAGTATGTCTACTTTGCCTTCAGGTAATATACAGTCTGACCAGTTCCCAACTGGTTGGGCGTTGTATTTGTCACATTGGCAGAATTGAGTCTCAATGAGTGGATACAGTTGAGGATTCTTACATTTCTCTTTCTTCTTACTTTTCCCTGAAAGAGAGAGAAAGATTTTCAGAAAGTGCTTTCTTGAATCTGATCTAAAATTTGGTTCATACCATAAATAAGGGTATATTGGAAAATACATTACTGATTTGATAGGTTAAATATATTTATTTGGAAGTAAATTGTTTTGATTATAAGAATTGAACTTAGCCTTAGTAGTAATCAGGAGTAAATCCGTAGAAATCATTAGGCTTTGAGTTAGATTCTTATTGTCTATTATTGTCTGGAGTGTGTCTTCTTCAGGAAAGATCCGGATTCAGCTCAATACATTAGCATGCTGGAATTGTTTTCTTCGCCATTATATGTTATTATATGGGGGAATACAATCTTGACACATTCTACCATTATTGTTACTATGTATGCCATATGTTAAGTGCTCTTATGGATTTTATGTTCTGTTATAAAAAATAATGTGTTTAGTTTTCTCATAAAATATCTTAAAACATATTGTTATCAAGGTTTAACACAATAATAAAACAATTTTCAAAAACTCAATTAAAACATATAGACTGAAATATATGAGAGAGAAATAATATCTGTTTAAAAACAAATCTGAAGTAGTAGATGTCTGTGGAGATTCTCAGTCATCCATATCATGGTTGTCCTAAAGATGTTTTTTCAAAAGATAACTGGACTTTGTTTTTCTGTGAACATTTTGCTTCTCATTCAAGAAGCTTCTTATGTTCAGATGAAGAATTGAAGAAGCTTCTTGGATGAGAAGTGAAATATCTTCAAGAAAAAAACAAGTCCAGTTGCCTTTTGAAAAAGTAGCCTGTAGGACTGAAATAGTAGACATTCTCTGAATATCAGGAAGGGAAGCATTCAGAGTAGACACTACTCTTATAGTGTATGTACCTGAGATCCAACTTTATCAAATCTGCTCCCAATAGGATGACCTTAATAGTTGGGTCACCAACCTTTCCCCCCAATATCAGCCTATCTTCCTCATGGTCTCATGTATTGGTCCTATGACTGTTTTGGAAACCACACAATTTTGAACTCTTCCTAATAAGCATGGATAATAAAACTGTCATTTTAAAATGTTATTGTTTTTATGAAATACATTATCTGAGCCAACTTGTTCAGGAATGCTGCTGGATAGCAGAATGGATGGCAACATCAATTCCACTCTGTCTTATACAGCCTATGCCAAATAAGTGCTTTCATACCTTGCCTTAATTTTGAGAATTTTTCTAGAGATTTTCTGTGAATCATAGTGATTTTTATCCAGCCTCAATTGATGCTGAATTGAAAATCCAAATAGGCAGAGTTAGGTCAGGTCTACTTTTCTCAGCTTAACAAGTCTCCGTAATAAGTGTTCAGCTTTCATATCCACAACCAAATAGGTGATGATGAATTTACTATGGGCACAATCATCAGACTGGAGAGATTACAAGCCATGTCACCTTATGCATAAGATATACATACAATGAGTTTTGTGTGTGTATTCTAACTATAAAGTACCTATATTATGTTTTAATATTAGTTCTGATATACATATTCAAAAAATAGAATAATTTGAGGCCTTTTGTGAGAATTTTCAACAATGGGGAATAATTAATAATATCATTGATAAGGAATAATGGATGGTCTCAAGAAATAAATGTTTCTTAGCAACGTTCCTTCCATCCACTCATGGCATATTGTGATCAATTGAACTTTCTATGAAATATATATTTTGTTGCCTGTACCATATTTCCTTTAGCTTTAATCAGATATCAACAATCCAACTTTATTTGCAATTCCATGATCTTATGCCTTGTGTCAGTGTTCACGTAAATACAAAACTGTTGTTCTCTCGCTTACTAGTATTGGTTTTCACTACTTTTATTTTTTACAGCATCTTTAAAATGCATGTTTATGTCAAACTTTTATTATCTAAATCTAAATATTAAATCAGTTTACACTTTACTGTTATTTCCACTGTGACACAAATGTAATATTTTTGAACATACTAATTTTATATGATATTATAAGATGCAGCTTGAAAAGTGAGCATTATAATGTTTGCATGCATGCAAGAGGATGAGTAAATATAGCATTGGTAATTTCAGCTTTGATTATTTATTTTATTCTATTTATTTTATTTCTATGCAGCCCTTCTCCCGAAGGACTCAGGGCGGCTTACAATAAAAACATATATAACAAGAAAGGTATAAAAAACATTTACAGACATAAACAGAACAATCACAAGATATTACAATTAAAAAGGGGCGAATAATTCCATAATTTAAAATTTAAAACTATTTAAAATTAAGTTTAAAATGGTCAACCATAGCCGGCTTGATGGAAAAGCCAGGTCTTCAGGTCATGGCGGAAAGAGCAAAGCTCTGGGGCAGTTCGAAGTTCCATGGGTAGATCGTTCCACAGGGTCGGAGCTCCCAAAGAGAAGCCCTCCCCCGGGTGCCGCTAGCCGACATTGTCTGGCTGAGGGCACCTTGAGGAGGCCAACCCTATGAGAGTGCACCGGGCACTGGGAGGATGTTTGCAGCAGAAGGTGGTCTTGCAAATACCCTGGACCTAAGCCATGTAGGGCTTTATAGGTTAAAACCAGCACCTTCAAGCGCACATGGAGGACAACCGGGAGCAAATGCAGCTCGCGCAAGTGTTACATGGGAGTATCGCGATACCCCCATCATCACCCACGCGAAAGTGTTTTAAGTGAAAGGTGAAAGTTTTTTAATACGAACAATCAACATACTTTATAGAAGACATTCTGGGCTACTAATTGACTAGCCTTTGTTTAGATGAATATAAATACATTACTGAATAATGCCAAATTCTGTATCATTGCTTTATCTTTGCAGTTTGGATTATGTAGAATCTTCCTAAATTAAATGTATTCAAGCTATCAGTCCATAGCAATGATATAGGAATTCTATGCTATGACTAATTAGATCATCAATATTTTATTATTCCAATAGGTGCATTTTCTCACTTTATATCAAGACTTTAAAGTTGTCTACTTGTTCAGTAAACCCCATAGACTTCACCTTCTGCATAAGCATATAATTGCACAATTCCTCACGACTTGGGATTGATTCAACATTTAATCAAAATTAACATTAAAATGCCTGAAGGAGGGATGCCTGAGGGGGAGGTTTTAAAAAACTCAAGATGTCAGTCACATCTATGATTCAAAGCTTCACCCTTTTTACATCAGATGCCACACATGTGAAAAGAACAGGATTTTGATTGCATTTTTCTAGCTGCCGTGTTGCCTTTTTACATGTATCCCTATGAACACCACTAAATTTAAGTCCCACTGCTTATAATTTATCAATGCTAAATACAATTTACTTACCAGTCACTAATTATCATCACTCGTACCACCAATACTACTACCATCAACAGAGATAGAGATATTTGCATTAATTCTTACCAATTAATAAGCGCTTCCTTGTTCTAACTGATCCACAGTCCACGCCACAGGCAGAAAATTTTGACCAGGTTGTGAACAGGCAGTCATCTTGGCAAGGAATTTGGCAGAGTTGTGTTAAGGGTGGTAAAGGCCCTGCATATTTGAGGCATTCACCAATATCAGCCTGGCTGCCATCTTGTTTGCGACATGTAATAGCTGGAAGCAGGAAAGCAGAAAGAATTATAACAAACTGACAGGCCAATAACAATAAGCACCCACATTTGATTTAGAAGCAAGGCAATATGTTCATGAATAATATTATTTCCCCTGGGAACTCTCCACAATGGATTTATTTTCAAATATCAGGAAACACAGAATAATGCATATCTCCCATAAAATTCAAATCAGCAGTTGATCCAAATAAAGCGACATAGAAATACAAGTATACTGTGAAGGAAAGAATAATACTATATATTATTCCCCACTTTACAGCATAATTTAAGTTCTCTGTATAGTTAATTCTAAGAATAATAGATTTCTGGAGAAAAAAACCCTGATTCTTGCTCCAATTCTAAATATACTGAGATTATGCATATGTAAAAAAAATTAAATCTGGAAACAGCTCCTTTTGGAAAGTAAAATTGGTAGGAAAGCAGAAACAACATGCATCTGAATGAATGAAGTTTAACAAAACAAAAGATCTCCTTTCCAATAACAAATAAAGAAATTTGTAGACATGAAAACATTTGAAATACCATTTCAAGGCATTTGATAATAGAATACATCCCTATATCTTACAGAGGACAAGATAAAGTTCCTTTGAAAGAGTCTATTGGAATTATATTTCATTTCATGCCATAAGCCAAGTCCTATTTTTGCCTAGCAATTCTACCAATTCATAAAACTCTTAATCAGCCATGGAGCCATTATCTCCAGCATCTTGTCATGCAACAGAGAAAAGGCTGCCTGTTCCAGTTCTATATAAAAAGCAAAAACGAAAGGAAATGCTTTTGGTAGCTAGTCATACTCCCTGTTTTATGGAGATTTTCTTGCTAATGTGTCATGCTGATTTAAAAAAAAATACTTCCAATAATATACGGACTGAGGTCTAGGAGGTGATGATTTTATTTTGCAAATAAGACCTTCTCAAGAATTAAAATTTCAATTACATTAATTCAGCCAAGGCCGGTAGTCCTCAACTTATGACCATAACTAAGCCCAAAATTTATTTTGCTAAATGAGGCAGGCCCACAGGAAACTATCAGAAGCTAATGAAACTACAAGTTTGTTTGCATGAAATACAATCATCCATATGTCTTACATTGCCTATATACAACATCTAAAGCAGGACAAAGGGGAAAACACCAATTCCTCAGACCACCTCAGCTGCAGTTAGACAATGAGATATAGGCAAAATTATTCGGGTAATATCTTCTGAAAAATTAAATTTACCCTTAGGTATTTTAAAGCTGTGTCAGAAATAAATTAGTTCGGCTGCACAGATGATAGTGTAAGAATATACTAATATGAAACCGATTTGGGAATGGAAGAGTGCTCACAATATGAGACTGCTCACACATCTGATGGCTATCTGGCATGAAATGAATTATCGCTGTCAAGGTATATATAGGTAGTATTCCCTAATCCCCAAATATCTTTGTTATTAACAGAAAGTGTTTATGAGAAATTATTTAATAAGCCATAGAAGAAAAGCTGCAGTAAGCAAAATAATAGTATGCTTCTATGCCAGTCCATGAAAACCTTAAATTTATACGCATTCTAAAACAATTTAAGTTGCACATTCTGTCATCCAAGTCCACCATTTTACTTACACAGTGCAAATAGCATTTGAGACTAGAAATCAGTCTCTTATCACATTGTGCCAGGCTAATAATTAATCACTCCACTCACATTAAATTGATTACAAGCATTAACACTAAGAATCAGAAATGTGCTTATTCTGGATTAACCATGAAGAATTGTAAAATACTCCCATAAACCACAAGGACGCAATTGCCAATTATATCCAATTTAACAAACATCTAGTTCACTTAACATACTATTCACTTCCTTGACATCTCAGGTTTCCTAAAAGAGTTATCAGAAATAAACTGCACTTCTAATTTTGCAGACAGAAGACTGATATAATTATAGCTGATAATATTGCTTAAACTGTACCACAAGGGGACCTGGACTCATAAATTAATATTATGTGGATAATTAAATACAAAGTCTGTCCTGTGTATGAAAATCATTTTTAATGAAAAAAAATCCCTAAACCATTTATATTGCCTAGTCAAATACAACCAAATTATACAAACTGTAAAAATGTATTGAAGTTATTAGATTGCTTTAAGGTATTTTATATTTCATACAAATTATGCATTATTTATTTATGTATATTTGTAATTGCCTGTTATCTTCAAAGACAAAACTTTCATGACCCCACTTTTTCTTTTTAAAGCACTTATTTACTCTGAAAATATATGATGAAATATTGAAAATGCCACATTCTTCTATGAAAAGATTCTCAGCCCTGATGTTCCCACAGCATATTATAGGCTGATTTTCAGTGTGCAATACTGTACAAAATTGTTATGTGGTTGTGCAAAAATGCTGTAAAGAATGTTTTCAGAAATAGAAGTGTCAATAGTTTCTTTTTATCTGTTAACAAAATGGAAAGTAAATGAACAGAGAGAAATCCAAATCAAATAAATGTTTGGTGTGACCATCCTTTGTCTTCAAAACAGCATCAATTCTTACTCTTGCACAAAGCCAGGGATTTTGTAAGATTAGAGTCAGGTATATGATTAACCAATTATGCCAGGCAGGTACTAATGATCATCAATTTCATATAGGTTGAAACACAATCATTAACTGAAAAATCATTACTTGCAGAACCACCTCCTGCCACAAGTGTCCTCCCAGCATCCAATGCACTCTCATAGACTTGGCCTCCTGAGGGTGCCATTAGCCAATGTCGGCTGGTGACCCCCAGGGGGAGAGCTTTCTCTGTGGGAGCACCAACCCTGTGGAATGATTTATCCATGGAACTTTGGACCACCCCCGACCTACGCTCCTTCCGCCGTGACCTGAAGACATGGTTATTCCACCAGGCGGGCTATGACCGACCATTTTAAATTGTTTTATATTGTTAAATTATTTTATATGGCTAAATTTTAACATATTATGCCCCTTTTAAAATTGTATGTTGTATGTGGTCTGTGTTTTTATGATTGTCCTCTACATGTTTTTTATATTTTGTAACCATTCGATTGTAAGCCGCCCTGAGTCCTTCGGGAGAAGGGCGGCATAGAAGTCAAAAGAAAGAAAAAGAAACAGCTGTGTATGAGACTTAAAACTGGGTGAGGAACAACCAACTCTGCTACTAAGCTGAGGTTGTGGAAAACAGTTTCCTGTCACAGGTCATAGACCATGGCAAAACTGAGTACAAGAACAAGACACAAAGTAGTTATACTGCATCAGCAAGGTCTCTTCCAGGCAAAGATTTCCAAGGAGATTAGGGTTTCCAAATGTGCTGTTCAAGCTCTTTTGAAGAAGCAGAAAGAAATGGGCAACACTGAAGACCATAAATGCAGTGATCGACCAAGGAAACTTAAGGCACAGATGAAAGACACATCATACTTACTTCCCTTCAACATTGGAAGATGTCCAGCAGTGCCATCACAAAATAATTTGTGGAAACCAGCAGAACCCATGTATACAGAAAAGTCTGGCCAGAAGTGGTCTTATTGGAAGAATTGTGGCCAAAAAGCCATACAGCCAAAATTGAAATGTTAAGTGACTCAACAATGCATGAAAATATTGAAACTTGGGTGCAGAAAAAATGGGAAGCAGGTGCTCTGACTGATGAGTCAAAATTGGAAAGATTTGGCTGTAGCAGAAGGCAGTTTGTTCACCAAAGGGCTGGAGAGTGCTACAGTAATGACTATTTGCAGGCAACTGTGAAACTTTGCAAGTTTGGGGCTGCATTTCTGCAAATGGAGTTGGAGATTTGGTCAGGATCAATTTCTCAATGTTAAGAAATACTGGGAATACTGGAATACCTACCACCAGAGAGTATGATTGGCCCCAAATTTATTCTGCAGTAGGACAATGGCTGCAAACATACAGCCAAGGTCATTAAGAACTATCTTCATCAAAAAGATAAACAACAAATCCTGGAAGTGATAGTTTCTCCCCTTCCAGAACGCTGATCTCAACATCATCTAATCTTTTTTTACATTCCGTGAAGAGACAAAAGGATCTGAAACAGTCTACATCTATAGAAGATCTGTGGTTAGTTCTTCAAGGTGTTTGGAACAATGGTGTGCAAGGTTACATAGAAGAATTGATGCTGTTTTGAAGGCAAAGGATGGTCACACCAAATATTGATTTGATTTGGATTTCTTTCCTGTTCATTTACTTTCCATTTTGTTAATTGATAAAAAAAATTAACTATTAACGCTTCTGAGAGCATTCTTAATTTACAGCATTTCTCCATCTTAACATTTTTGTATTAACATTCACACATTTTGTGTGTGTGTGTATGTGTGTGTGTATACATACACAGATACACACAAACAATTATCTACACATTTGTTTATTGATAAATACAGAATGACTAATGATAAATACAGAATGACTAATCTCCTGAATTTCTAAATTGATCTATACAAAAGATCTGCATCCAGCTACCTATAAAGTTTGATTCCCTTTTTCTGTGTATCATGAAAATTTTTTGAAAAATAAATCGAAAAAGTATAAGGAGTAAGAAGTCATGACTCCTTCCACTGTTTTTACCTAGATATATTAATGTATGTCAGATACTTAATTAAACTAAACTAAGTGGGACTTTCACATAAAAATATTTACATCTTTGGAAATATGCTCTTTTCATTGTTAGTGTTTGATTGGATAGATCAGATACCCTGATACCTTTTCTGTTCTTGTTGCAGGTTTTGTTGAAGTAACACCATTTTGATTTTTCTAAGTTCAGGTTTCATTTGGAAAAAATAATTTTATTTATTATTTTACAAGAAAATCCTACTTTATTCTCAAAAACATCAAAGCAGCAAAGGTGGATCTGTCTTTGCATTTTATACACTCTGTAGCATTAGGATTAGTTAGTACAGTATACTGTGTATGTAAGGAAGAGGTATCAAAAAAGTCAAGATGATAATGGTGAAGGTGTGACTGAAGTCCTGCTCCATTTTCACCTGCATTGCATAGGCAACACACATAAACAGGAGAAAACACTTTGACTGCACAATTCTGGATGCCACCATGACTTTGCAAAATGCTTCCCTGTCTCCCACAGGTGCCCAGGAGACTCATAAAAACTCAGTAACTTCTGAAGTTGCTGCTATAGGTAACATTTTTTTTAAAAAAAATAATGAACTCTAATAGCCAGAAATATTTAACAAAATATATTTGGCCACCCGATTAACAAAAGTGGGTGGTGCTTGTTTAGAACTATTCAGAATAACAGAGTTGGAAGGGACCTTGGAGGTCTTCTAGTCCAATCCTTTCAGACAAATGGTTGTCCAATCTCTTGTTAAAAACTTCCAGCGTTGGAGCATTCACAACTTTTGGAGGCAAGTAATTCCACTGATTAATTGTTCTATCAGGAAATTTCTCCATAGTTGTAGGTTGCTTCTCTTCTTGATTAGTTTCCATCCATCACTTCTTGTCCTGCCTTCAGGTGCCTTGGATAATAGGTTGACTCCCTCTTTTTTATGGCAACACCTTAGATATTGTAACACTGCTATCATGTCACCTCTATTCCATTTGAATTGTTGTAGCTTTGAGTCCTGTTCATATTATTATTTTTTTTCCTGGTGACGCAAAAGCACAAACTGCATTGAATTATCTTATATTCTTGTTTTTTCTTTGGGTAGCAAGTATTTTTAACTCTTCTGGTTCTTACCTACAGACCTACATTCCTATAATTGGATGAGTTATGATCTATGTTTATAAGACAGGCATATCAAGGAAAGCCTTCTGCCCAAGTTGGAACACAATTGCCATCAATACTTTTCTAATAGCATGCAAAGACAAATAATTCTAATAATTCATCATGAATCATCTTGATGTTCTAATCGGTCTTGTATGATCATATCAAACTGAGTCACAACTGTTAGTTTTTGCCATTGGAAATTCTTCAGCAAACTGTTGAGATTTTGAAGATCAGAAATGTAATTCTATGAAAAAGCAACATCAAATGCCTAATGTATAGACATTGCCTAGTTTCAGCTGTGAGTTTCAAACTAGTTTTAGAGCTAATTCTTGAGAATATATATAGATTTAATTATTTAAAATGTAGAAGAATTTAGCAAAGCCTTTTGATTAAGGCCAGAATTTTAAGAATTTAGTCAGGTTTTTGCATTTTTCATTTGCCGCTGTATATTTTGATGGTACTCTGGGGCATGTTTTATTTATTTTCCCAAAGTTGCTGGTGCTATTAACACAATATGTGAACTGGTTTATTGTGTTAAGTACATAGCAAGTAAGGAGCTGGGGAGAGAGAAGTAGAGGGAACCTGAAAATGTTTTCACTGACAGAATTGAAAGAAAATTGGCTTCCAATTAAAGTTGTGGCATATTCATTTACATTGGTATGATTTGAAACAAAAGCACAATTATGCAAGACAGATAGAATCAGTTCTCTTAAAGGATGAATCCTTCTTTTAATTTTCTGATTCACTCCTGAATTCACCCCAGCTCAGCATGAGTAAAAAAAAAAGACAGCTGAAAATACAAACATGTTACTTTAATTATATAGCAACGCGTGTATTTATTCCAATTACAACTGGGAACTGACAAGGGTAAGCTTCTTCCATGCTTTCACTTAATTTTTGCCATCTTCATTTAATTTCTAATTAACCCAGGAAAAACAACACCCAAGCTAAATGAGAAAGAAATGTCAAGCGTATGCATATTTGAACCATTCCCTTCTGATGCATCTAAACTTGATATCCACATCTGGCACAGAAGGGCAAAGGCCAAGACTGAAACCAACATCTTTCTATTGCTGCTTTACTATTCATTTATTAATTTAATGACCGACATTTCCCCTGCCCAGAAGAGAAGCCCAGGACCAAGCGATTGGATGCTTCTATACACAGCTTAGAGCAGAAGACTGCAATGCTGAGCTATTCAGTGGCTACATATCTAGGGAACCCCAAAAATCCCCTAAAGGTTGTCACCAAACTCCAGCTTTGAATGTGAAAGAAGGGGCAAATTACTATAACCCTTGTGGAGCAATCACATTAGCTGTGTTTAATTAATGTAATTTGTTTGAATTAAAATGCAAATTAAATTAAATCAAATTGAGTTGTTATCCTGGCTCGAGTTTTGTCTTGGCTTACTATCTGGAGTGCAGCCCTAGTATGTTAGTTAAAGGACATGCATGTCTCTTTGTGCTGAAAAATGATGTGCTACCTGGTCTGGCAGGATTCTGGGAAAGTGAAAATGGAAACTACAGCAACAATAGCAGCAGTAACAGCTACTAGTCTGCTAGTAAAATCTAGTCAGGGATGGGCTGCTTCCAGTTGTAACAACCGGTTCTCCTGGAACCAAAAATGTGAGTGCGAATGCAGCATTGAAAAAGTGGCGATTATATAGGACATGATAGTGCC
>JANHFM010006752.1:13973-27940 GCA_032468115.1 Grayia smithii
GCGTCGGCTGAGGCAAACGCATCCAGGCGATAATGCCGAATAAAGGGGGAAGGAGAAGTCCACGCCGCCGCCCGGCAGATCTCCATCCAGGAGGCCTGAGCCGCCCAACCCACCGACGTAGCAGCACTGCGGGTTGAATGGGCCGTAATTCGATGCGGTCGAGGTAGAGATTTCAGATCGTAGGTTTTAGCAATCACTAGACGAATCCAGCGCCAATTGTTGATGAAGACACCTTCGCCCCCAAGGATGCCGGATTGAAAGAGACAAAGAGTGCCTCCGAACGCCGCAACTCGGCCGTACGCTTAATGTATATACGAAGGGCCCTCCGTACGTCCAGACAATGCCACTTGCGCTCCAGGCGATGTGACGGCCGAGAGCAAAAATTAGGCAACACCAGCTCCTGAAGATGATGAAAGGGGGTATTCACCTTAGGCACAAACGCCGGGTCCAGCCGCAGTACGACCCGATCAGAATGGAAGATGCACAGGTCGCTGCACACCGACAATGCCGCTATCTCGGAGATACGCCGTGCCGAAGTCACTGCCACCAAAAACGCGACCTTGATAGTCAGGAAGCGCAGACTCACGTCGCGGAGTGGTTCATAGGGGGGCGCAGTCAAGGAGGACAAGACGAGGGACAAGTCCCAAGTAGGGTAGCGATGGAGCACAGGTGGAGAGAGGTTAGCCGCACCTTTCAGGAATTCACGAACTAGATGATGACAAGCGAAGGAGCGGCGTGAAGCAACCGACCTCACAGACGCAATGGCTGCCACTTGCCGCCTCAGAGTGTTAGCAGAAAGACCCCAGCGGAGACCGTCTTGCAAAAAGCGGAGGCCATGTATAACCGATGCCATGTCGCACCATCTATAGAATGCTCGCCAAGTCGCCGCGTAAATGCGATTGGTAGAAGGTCTCCGCGCCGCTTGTATAGTTTCTATGACGTCGTCGGGAACTTGGGCAGCCCTCAAAGAGCTCCTGACAACCGCCAGGCGGTCAGCTTTAGCCACTCCACATCCGGATGTAGAAGCGCCCCCTGACTGAGTGGATTGGGAGCGACAGGAATGGGCCATGGAGGAACGATGGACAAGGCTCGAAGGTCCGCGAACCATGGATGTCTGGGCCAATGCGGTGCCAGCAGCACTATCTCGCCCGCTCCTGCATTATCTTGCGGACCACTCTGGGAATCAGAGGGAAGGGAGGAAAGGCGTACAGCAACCCGCGGGGCCAAGGGCAACGGAGAGCATCCACTCCCTCCGCCAGAGGTGTCGGGAAACGGGAGTAGAATTGTGGAAGTTGCGCATTCCTCTCGGTTGCGAAGAGGTCCACCTGCAGACAACCGAAAATGTCAATCAAGCGCCTGAAGACATCCGGGTGAAGGCGCCACTCTGCCTGATCCAACGTATGCGGCTGAGCCAATCCGCCTGAGTGTTAAGCACACCAGAGATGTGTTCCGCCCGGAGGGAAGCCAAATGGCGCTCAGCCCACAATCCAAGGCACTGTGCTTTGCACAGGAGACTCCGTGATCGGGTGCCGCCTTGTTGGTTGACATGTGCCTTGGTAGTCGTGTTGTCCGTAAGGACGAGCACATGAGAATTTATGATGAGGTCTCAAAACTGCCGGAGGGCCAGGTAAACCGCCCGCAATTCCAGCCAATTAATGCTATGAGTTAGCTCCCTACTAGACCACTGACCTTGTGCAACCCCCGCCTGTAAATGGGCACCCCAGCCAAATTGACTAGCATCAGTAGTGATCGTGATTCTGGCGGGATCTAAGAAAAACTCCCCCTTGGCCAGGGCCGCCGACGTCCACCAAATAAGTGACCTCAGAATAGCCGGCAGGACAACCACTCTCAGTCTAGATGACCCCTTCCCCGCCTTCTGGAAGGACAGCAGGAACCACTGCATATCTCTGAGGTGGAGCCTGGCCCACGGCACCACCATAATGGCGGACACCATCTTTCCAAGTAGTGTGGATAACACTGCCAGGGGAACCCTCTTCTCCCTACGAACTTGTCTCACCAACTGGCGAATACTATCTTGCCTCTCCGGGGAAAGAAACACCCTCCCCTGCAGCGAGTCAATTACCACCCCCAGATGGGAAAGGCGGGTGACCGGCTCTAAATGGCTTTTCTGAAAGTTGATGGAGAAACCATGTTCCTGTAGACAGGCCATGGTGACCTGGACATCTTGGTGAGCCTCTTCCGGAGAAGAGGACTGCACTAATATGTCGTCCAGGTAGCACTGAACGCGTACCGGGAGGCCCCGAAGGTGGGCTGCTAATACCGCCAATACCTTAGTAAAGGTGCGGGGGGCTGATGACAACCCGAAAGGGAGGGCCCGGTATTGAAAGTGCCTACCGGAGTAATAGACCCTAAGATATTGACGATGCTCCCTTTCAATAGGGATATGAAGGTAGGCTTCGGTAAGGTCAATGGAGCAGAGGAGCCAGAATGGAATGCAATGAGTGCATCTTAAAACGTCTGTAGACCACGAATCGGTTCAGTCGTTTAATATCCAGAATAGGCCTCCACCCCCCCGACGACTTCGGCACAAAAAAGAGGCGGGAATAAAACCCTTGCCCCTGCTGGTTCACAGGCACCCTCTGGATAGCTCTAATATCCAGAAGGTATTGAACAGCCGAGTCCATCAATGCCCGGCGAGAAGAATTTGAAGGCACAGGGCAAGGAAGAAAAAGTGTCGGAGGAGGAGAAACAAACTCCAGGGACAAACCAGATCTTATCGTATCCCTGACCCAAGCATCCGAAGAAATGAGGTCCCACCGGTCAGCAAAGGAAGCCAATTTGCCGCCGATGGGGACGTCAGAATGCTGACTAACGCTGGCAACGGAATGGACGGCCTCCTCCCCCTCGAAAGCCTACCCGATAAGGCTTGCCCCTAACTGATCTATCTTGGGAACCCCTCTGCCTATTACCTTGAAAGGATGGAAACCGGGGTGAGGGACTGCTCCAATCAGTCTGACGAGGAGGGACCCGACGGAAAGGCACCGAAGACCTGAAATCAGAACGGCGATGAGCAGGCGGGAGCACCTTCCTTTTGTCTGTCGTCTCCACAAGAAGCGGCTCCAGAGAGGCCCCGAAGAGGAGGTCACCAGCAAATGGCGAGGAAGCCAGCCGCCACTTATGTTGTATGTCTGCCGGAGCCAAAGGAGGCGTCTCGCCGCCAATGAGTTGGACATAGCCTTGGAAGCGAAACGGGAGGCATGCAGAGTGGCATTTGCTGAGAACTGTAAAGCAGCAATTATTTTGTTAATGTCCTGGACAAACCTCGGATCCCCCGTAGGTGCTGCATCTCTCAATTGCTGGAGCCACTCAAGAGTAGCCCGATTGAAAAACGAGGCCGTACAGGCTAAGTGCACGGCCCAAGCCGCTTGGTGGGTCCGCTGGAGCGTCAAGTCCGACTTTCTCTCCTCCGGCTGAAGGCCTTCCTCAGGGCCGCCAGGAACAGCAGACGACCACAAGGCAGCCACCGGGGGGTCCACCGTAGGCAACTGCAAAAGAGAATCTAGGCCAGAAGCCACATTAAAAAGCTTTCTGTCGAGACTAGAAAGGGATGGAGCCGAGCCAAGGTTTTCCCACTGTCGTTTCACCACCGACAAAAACAGTTGAGGTGCCGGAATGACGTCCACCTTCCGAACCGGCTCAGAGAAGAATGGAGAGGAACCTTCCCCCGAAGCAGAAGGAATTTCGCCGCTGGAAGAAGACCCCAGCCGAGCAGCATGGATGGCCTTATGCAATAGCGACTGAAAAAGGGCTGGGAGAAATAACCCAGTGAAGGGAGGCTGCTCTGGCAGCAGATCCTCATCCTCCGATAACTCTTCCCCAATGACATCCGACTCACCTCGCGAGTGGGAACCACCTGACGCCGAGCCCGCCAAGGAACCCTTCGGTCGATGTGTTTCCTGCTCTGAAAGCTTATCCTCTAGGTAAGAAATATCCAAATCCCGTGGGGAAGGAGACCTACGAAGAGCCAATGCTTGAGAAATGCCTTCTCTAATAGACTGCGCCACAAACTCCCTCAACTCCGGGGGGGATAGACTTGCCCCCGGCCTGAATGGCTGCGGGGGCCGCAGAAGGCCCAGTGGAAAGGGCCTGTCCGCCCCAAAGGTCGCTAGCACGTACACTCGGCTGGCATTCAGATAGTGACACCTGGTCAGCACTCCTGGTAGGAGAGGTCGTCCGTGCCACCTGGCCTGCCTGCCCAGCTGCTTTGGAACAAAGCTTCTGCAGCTTCAAATGTCATCTGTGTTCATACTGCTTAGGGGTCTGAGCATGCTGCTTGCGGGCACCTTCCTTGCCTTTGCGGTGTTCCTTTTGCACCGGAGCAGTAGCAGTAGCCACTACCCCTGCTGCGTTTTCACGAGAAGGGGACCGGTCAGGACTGGCGTTTGGAGAAGCTTCCGCCATCACCGGCCTGTTTGATTTGGCCTTTGCCTTAGGCATCTCGGCCCCCAATAAGGACCTTAGTTCCTGAAAGTTGCCCAGCTACCCCTGGGCTTGACCCACCTCCAGTACTGGAGGGATCTGGCAGGGAGTTTACCCCTAGGTGACTACTCCTCAATAAAGAGGGATCTGATATTCACACCTCACAATAGAGGGATCCAGGTGGCAAATGAGGACTAATGTTTGTGGTAGGCCTTATATTCTGAAAGTCTCAGGAGAGCAATCCAACTGGCAGAGGCCTCAAACCAAGGAACTTCTTATGTTGCCCCCAATCCAATTTTAACAGTCCAATCGAGGGGTCTCAGGGGGGAGAGGCCTACTGGCCCTTCCGCTCGCTCAGGGCTCGCGGGAACTGACAGAGCAACTGAGGCCCACCTAACCTCCAACTAGCCAAAATGGCCAGGGGAACTATCGTGCTACTCCAAAATATTCGATTTAAAATGGCGGCCGCGGCCCGGACTATTCCAAAATGGTCGCCGCCGAAGTTCCCGCGCTTCAGCTGGGTCGCTGCAGGCAAAAAATGATCCGAAATGTCAAACGATGCCCCCCCAAGCTCAACGCTCTGCCCCCCCACGCCACAAAATGGCTCCGATCGCCGCCGTGATCACTCTGCCACCTCCGCAATTGCCCGATCTCAAAAAAGAAATAACTGGGGCCGCCGCGCCGATCAGCTGTGAGCTTCGGCGAAAAAAACTGAAAAAAAAGCCTCAGAGGCTTCACAGAAGCCAGCTGGCAGCCCCGACCCTCAGGGACCAACAACGAAGGAACGAACGGACAAACGGAGGAGGGGGAGTGGGAGGGAGTGGGGTGACGGAGCTAAAGGGCCTGGTGACTTTACCCCCAAGGGAATAAACTAACAGAATTACAGTCAAGCACATCCAAGCTCTGAAACAGAAACTAATACTAAGACCAATTAAACCAAATTAAACTGAACCAAGCACACAGAAGCATAGGAAATACCCTACTAAAGCCAGAGACTGGGTCCAACACGACTGCCCTGCTGAAGGACCGAGCCGAAAGCTGGATCCCTGGCTAGGAGGCAGGACTTAAAGAAAAATGACAGGCTCGGTCCTTCGCTGATAGGCGAGTTGTAATCATGCTGGCTGATGACTCCAGCCAATACGGAGAATTGGGGTACATCTTATACACCGAATGTATTCCCACCCACCTGCTGGCCCCCACCCTTTGGCCTCTGCCTCCCAGCTTTTTATTTCCTTGCAGCAAGCAGCAAACAGTCCGTTCAGCTTCAGCACAGCCTGATTAGCACAAGAAAAAAAAATCTGGCTCCCAACAATTTATCTCCTTGCAGCAAGCAGCCCGTTTCGGCTTCAGGACAGCCTGATTAGTACAAGCAGCAGGCCTCCGCTGCTTGCTGCAAGGAGGCAAATTGCTGGGAGACAGTTTTTTTTTCTTGTTTTCCTCTCCAAAAAAGGTAGGTGCATCTTAAACCCCGGAGCCTCTTATACTCCGAAAAATATGGTATATCTTCATATCTTTTTGCCCAAATAGGTCAAGGATAAAGCAAAGGATAAAACTGAACCTTAGTATTCTTTGTTTTCCCAAGTTTTGAAAACATTTCAATCCTCAGTCAGAAAGGGGACCAGTGAATAATCATGGATATCTTGGGTAGAAACAGATCAGAGAACAAAATGCAACTGTACCTGTGATTTCACACTCACAATATGCACTGACACATTGCCCTTCCTAAGCTGTTTGTCACACAGAGGATGACAAAATGATACAGGACACACAAAAGCTATAAATGGCATTTAAACTATTTAGGTTGAGCTCTTGAACTGGGTATTTTGGACGTCTCCCTGAATTTGGGATGAATGGCTGATGGCATGAAATGACTTCAAGTTTTTAGAATAAAACTGGATAGAAGAGAGCTTCTCCACTCTAAACCTTTGAAATGGCAAAAAGTCAGTCTCCTTATCTCTCTCTCATATGAATAAAGGAAAAAATGTACTTTGCATAAATTAAATATAAACTTGATTAAATGTGTTTGTGTCTCTGCAATGACATTTAGAATAGGAAGTATTCGTGTTCTGTTTTAAAAAGAAAAACTCTTTCAAATGCAATTTGAAGCTGTCAAGTCAATCTCCTTTACAGATCTTTTAAATGTCACATACCTTCGAAAGGGGATGGCTGATTCCACTGCAAATGTGTGACTGAAAACAGTCCATGCTAAATCAAGAATTTATTAAAATATGCCACTGACATTTATATTGATTAAGCCTAGCCCTTTCACTTTCTCGCTTTTGAAAGAAATCATTTCAAAAGAAGTATCACAGCATCTTGTATTATATCTTATTGTACTTAAAATAATTCTCAAGTACAACTACAACTAGGCACTATACACACAGCTTCTTCATGAAACACGGCTGCATGAAAAGAACATGCTGCTAATTCTGCCTAGAGATTAATGTGAAATTATATTATGAGGACTAGGTGGGTGTTCCTTTACAGTTTTTCCCCAGCATCCTTGGAAATTTACAGCCAAAATTTTTAACTGCACTTAATATAAATCAATTATAGAGCTATACTTAATGGCTTTAAATAGAAGACTATATTAATCATAATACTGTGAAGAAAAAACTAGCACTGCTTGTAACAGACACAATATTATTAGTGAATATTTCTATGCAGTTCATAATATTAGCATCTAGAGTCCAGCTACCTACCTAGATTTAATAAGGCAATACTCAGATGATAAAATATAAGGAGATGGTACATTTTAAAAGCAATTGTAACTTACAACCCCCAAGACAGTTATGATAACCTCGCTCAACTATGTTTTAAAATTTATTCTCTCTTTAGTTCAATCTTTTAAGCATGCAGTGGGTTATGATTTACAACGAACTAGGGAATGTGAAGTATTTCCTTGTCTCGTCACCTACAAATACTGCCAACCTGTAACAACTATCAAGATGAATTTAAAGAAAGCCTTTTTTGTATTAATTGCTTTCTATAAAATTACTGCTACAGATCATTTTTATGTACAGGATTATACCAGGACTCCAAAAGTCTGTTGCTGAATCTGAAAGTCTTTTTGTTTGCTACTAAATCTATAACAAAGTGTGAGAGGTTAACTATTATTTCAAGAGAAATCTCTTTGTACTCTATAATTACTCACTGGAATGTGTGAAAAGGGTTAATTCCCAGCTAATTAAAAGGTGTTGCATAGCGCCCTATGGAAAGACATAAAATAAACCATCAGTTCTCCATACTGTTAAATGTTAATCATCTCCAAAAGATTACTAATAGAAGGCTTAATAGCAGACTGAGCCAACAGAGAGGTTACATACGAAAAAAGAGCCCTAATCTCACTCACATTTTATAATGTTTATTGAATCTTCACAGAATGCTTTGCCCAGGGATCTGGAATATTGTGCAATTTATAGATAAATGATACTGAATTCCGTAGCCCTATTCATTTGTTTGTTAAGCATGAATGTCAAGAAGTAAAGAGTGGTATAACATATATGTAGAATATTTGCTTCTTTTGATGCAGTAATCTTCTTCCCTTAGAACGATAACGACCAACATCAGCTGCTTCCTTGGAGAAACTTAGTTGAATATCTAGAAGACAACATCACTGAAATTTCAAGGAAAAAGACTCCTTAGCACAGTTCACTTTCTTGTTTTATGTTAATCTACATACTTTCACTAACTCCTGAACAGTGTTCATCTACTGTTCTGGGAAGTTGTATTGAAATGTTGTCAGAGTTTACTGACTGTCCAGTTCTGGCTGAAATAGGAAAATGAACTCACCTTAAACAAGCTGATTAGAGGACCATGGCAAGCATACAACCTGTTTTGTATGGGATTTATACTTCCCATTACTAGTTTCCTACAGAATGCTTTATAAAAACTGATACAAATGTAATTATGAATAAACAAAATACACATAATTCAAAGAGTTTGCTTAATTGGATCTAGGCATTCTGAAGCTTAAATCTATTTAAGATTACAACCCTAAAATTAAACTCGGTTGTCTCCATGAGGATTTATTAATAACTATGGGCTATTTCCAAGAAGTAATAGCCTTTTTTGAACCATTATTGAGAATAGTTTGATTAAAAAACACCTCTATTGGAATCTTAAAATTAAAATCAATATTGAAGTTAAATTTCTTTAAGAGTATTTACCGGGATTACTTATATATTTAAATTTTGACCTTTAAGCTTGATTTTTTTTCAATCTGAATCTTGCTAGCCAATGATCCATAATGGAATTATGTTCAAAACATTATTTCACTTAAAATTTCCACCTATGAGTAAATATACTAACAGCAAAGTAGTCAACAAAACCGAATAACAAAGCCCAAAATGGCAAACAGCATCAGACTCCCAGAGGAAATAAGAAGAGTGACATCTAGAGAGATTTCCAGAGAGTACTCAGTTCCTGCTTAGGTTTATATTGATTGGTTAATTATAATGTGTCAGTTCTTTCATGAATACAGAATTCTGATATAATTGCATTAATAAGAAAATAACTATTTCTTTAAGTGCAACTTTAAATGAAATTTTTAAAAAATACCCTCGTCTGGTTCTGTAACTAACAGATGCTGGCACTACTGCAGAATAAACTAATACACAGGATAAACAATGTTGTAGAAAGCAGTCTAGTCTGCTTTCTAATTTTTTTTGGTGGCAGAAAATCAAAAAGTTGACTACTATACTGGAGACATTTAAGGAGGATCTATTTTCAAGTGTGAAATGTTGGCGACTCTGAGAATATACGATGCAGAAATAAGGTATCATGGGAAGAAACAGGCAAACAAAGGTCATGTTTCTAGAGAAAGGTTACTCCAGACAATAGTGGGAACAAATTTCATCTACTTTCTATTAAAACAAAAGGTCAATGTAAGTTAAAGATAAGAAAGGCCAATTCATTGTGGTATTTATGGTATTGTGGTATCTAACACGAGTAGGACATGCCAGAAGTAAAAGTAAAAAAAGATTGGTCAATTAATGCACTCAAAGAAAGAGGGAACTAACTATAGGTCAGAGCCATGACTTCAAAAGTTCCTATCTTGTCAATTACAACTAAAAAAAAATCACAGCAAAGCAAGGCTAAACGATTACTTCCCCAAATGGAACAGATTCTCCTCCCAGCTTAATTTACCACCTACTAACCTCAAAGATTTTCTTTAAGAATGTATGAGAAATCCATCTTGTTTTACTTTAAGGAAAAGTCAATATAGCAAACATTTTCAAATCTCTTCCTTGAAATTTGAAGTCCCACCTGACAACATAACATTGTGGTTTTTATTCAGATCATGATCTTTCCTTATTTAGATGTTCATTCTTTGAAACAAGTTACTTCATCCAACAATAATCATCTTAGAACTACAGCAGATCCAGACCAAGCTGTACACAAGCTGTAGGGACTTGCATTACAAAAAAAAAAATGATTATATTGCTTATTTTAAAACAACTGAAAATGCAGCTAATCAATTTCTCGATCTGAATACAACTATATCAATATTTATTATGTTGTGCTGGATTTGGGGAAAGCACAGGTGGTCCATTACATCCTACCATATATTTTATTTGATAATTTACATGCAAATTTCATTTTAAATTTAAACAATATTTTTCACTTGTAAATTGCATTGTTTACAGACTTATTCTCATGCAGGTGAATACAAGTGAGAAAGAAAATAATAAAATAAAGTATTTTAAATATAAAAATGCCTGTTTAACCCTTTTCATTAATTAATTCTTATTTTTTGGTGCATATTCAAGAAATACTTCTAAACTTCATACCAACAGTTCAGAACTTTCTACAGCATATTTTAGCAGTTTTTTCTACTGCTTTAGAAAATAAGTAACAAAAGCTAAGATATTTTATCAGTTATGTATTTTTTTTTGGCCACATCCAGTCACATCACCAGTCTCAGGAACTGGTAAGGTAATCCAGTATTTAAGATAAAGTCAGCATTTAAATCAGCAGAAACACAGGAAGAATGACCCAATCCCAGAGAGTGGGAGCTCTGATGGGCAGCTGCTTCAAAAAGTAAAGCAGAGGCTGTCTACTCAGCTTTTCATACCAATTTTTGTCATTTATGAAAGAGAATATCTGTAGCTAAGGGCTGAACTGTGGACTTCTTAGTGCTTGTTGAGCTTGGATGTTTGCTTGCAGAAGTTTCATTATTCAATTAGGTAATAACATTATCAGTGTGGGATGATCATCACACTGATGTTACCTAGTTGGATAATAAAATGTCTGTAAGCAAATAACACTTTCTCAAGAGCATCAAGAATACCACTTTCTCCAGTGTGGTGGCGATAGATTCCAGGCATTATCTCCTAGCTCTTTAGACTGAGTTCAAACTGAAGACACGCCTTCTGCAACAGTCCCCAGTTTCAACTTAGTCTAGAGTTCAATTAGACGTATTGGAGAAAGCTCTCACAGTTTTCTTAAATTTAACGAAGTCCATCCAAGCCTTATTTCTATCAGGTTCTTGGGCGCAGAACAGGAGGTGCAGCCTGGGCACTCATAGCGTGAAGAGCCATCGGCTCAAGCCTGCTGTTTTCAATCACAATTTTTTTTGGCGCCAAAACGAGCGGCTTTCAGGAAGTCTTGAATCAACATCTTCTACTGATAGCGGGTGCCATTTTGGGAGAGCATAAACGGCTGTTGGCCCAAGCCCGCTACAAAGGACTCTATCTGACGAAAGAGGGCTGAGATCAGGCCACGAAGGACGGAGGCAAAAGCAGATAATTTAACCGAGCCGTGGCTTGCCTTTCCTCCGAAAAGTGAAAGTGTTTGCCTGCTTTTGCGCGCTAGAGCTGGAGCATCACAGCGGCTCATTGCGCGCCTTGGAAATGCTGTCTCGGCTGCCTGCTCTGAAGGGAGTGCAGACCCTGAGCAGTGATTGGAAGAAGGGGACAGGGTCTCTCCCGCTGCCCTGTAAGGAGCGCAGACCCGGAGCAGCAGATTCCTTGGATTACCACAACGAGACAGCTGCTGAGACTGGCCTGTCAAGAAGGCTATCAGTCCAACGGAGTGGTGAGCTTACAAAGCAGGCTGACACAGCCAATGCCACAGACGATCTCAGCAGGTTTAAACTGCTAAGGCCAGACTTTTTGGGAGAAGCCCCTGCCTAGCAGGTTTCAGACTCCTGTTAGAGACCAGACTGGGACGTTCTAAGTCTGGTGAAAGGACACAGGCTGGTAGACTGGTTCATAAGATGGCATCTACAGCTCTTCTTAACCACCACAGGGAGGTGGCTGAGGAATATCAGCCTCATAGGGCTGCTGGTTGGGGCTCCAGATGTGTATCTACTAAGTCTAAGAATGCGAGCAAGGGTGCTGCAGCCAAGATAAAGGCCAAAGCAATCTCCATTAGGAGACCCTCTTACACCCAGGAGAAAGTGGAGAAAAAGCTGCAGAAGTCCTTAGAGAAACAAGTAGCCAAAGGGACTAGAGAAGCTGAAGCATCTCAGTCCCATAGGGGACAAGGAGGCTATTGCCACTCCCTATTACAGCACTCAGCTGCCACCATGGCAGGACCGGACTGGGCTCCAGCGGCCGCTGCTGAGCTTGGCTTAGCTCAGAAGACTGAACCCGGCCCTTCCACTGGGTTCAGGCCTCCACAGTGCTTGTCGCCATTGCTTCAAGTAGCCTTACTATCCAAGCTCCTAGACAAGATGATATCTTGATATAGTTCTTTGGGCATGGTTCCACACCAGACCTCTCCAGAGGTTGGGCAGAAGCAACTCACCTGTAAGAGTTTGGGTCCCAACTGCAGTACTAAGATCCTTCCTCTGGTTGTCCGAACTCATGAACAGGTGTTCTGTTTTCAAGGAACAGAAGCGGCTGACTGTTACCACAGATGCCAGCCTAGGGGACTAAGGGGGGGGGGCATTCTCAAAATCTCGTGACCCAAGGGAGGTGGTTACAGATGGAATTATGCCAAAGTATGGCTAGAGCTTAGGGTGGCTCAGCAATCTGATGGGAGCAGATTGCTGGCCATCATGTCCTCCTCCTCACCAACAATGTGGCCACCAAGGCACACATCAACAGACAAGAGGGCACACGCTCCAAGTCGCTCATGAAGGGGCAGAGCTGCTATGTCGCTGGGTGGAGAAGAATGTACTTTCCATCAAGGTGGAGCACATTTCGGGCTCAACAAATGTACTACTGAGCAGGACCACCATAGACCATTCGGAGTGGAACCTGCACCTGGCGTTGTTCTGGGAGATATCAGATCAGTTTGGACCTCCAATTCTGGATCTTTTTGCTTCCCTGGCAAACAGCCAGCTGCCCCACTTCTTGAGATTCCCAGCACCGGGGTTAGAGGGAATCAATGCCCATGGCCTCACGGGCTCTCTATGCATTCCCACCCCTGGCCTTGATCCCACGGGTGCTCAGAAGGGTGTTGGTCGAGAGGGCAGAGATAATACTGATTCCGTCCCACTGGCCCAGATGACCGTCGTTCGCAGATCTGGTCAGCCTAGTTGATTGCCAAACCATGGAAGATTCCTCCGGACAGAGTCTCCCTCAGCCAGGGTCCCATCTACCACCTGGAGCCACAGTAGCTCCAGTTGATCGCATGGTGCTTGAGTGGAGACTTCTGATGGATAAAACGTTCTCCTCCACTGTTATACAGACTACCCAGGCTGTATAACGACGTCCACCACCTGGATTTATAATGCTACCAGGAAGATATTTTGTGGGTGGTGTGCCCAGCGTAGCATTGATTCCACCACAGTATTAGTGTCTCAATTACTAGACTTCCTCCAAGACAGCAAAGTTGCCATCGCAATGCTGCTGTTGATTTCGGCTTCCTCCGCCAGGCTCCTCCTCCGAAATGGAGGCACACAGCAATCATGCAAATCGGCAGGGAAAGGGGGCCCAGGGAAAAGACACCGAAGGAACACACATTTGCCAGACTTAAAGAGCAAGCCTCCAGGGAAAATGCTCAGGTCGCGTCGCCATGATCACCTTGATGGATCAGGCACGAGGCGAGCACCCGATCCCCAGAAACGCAAAAAACTCTTTGGATGCACCGATCGCCCCTCTGCTCTCATTCCATAGTGCACCCACAGAGAGCGCCAATCTGCGTCAGGCTCAGGCAGCAGAGGAAAGTGAGCGGCGGCGGTGATGGGGGGCAGTTTGGCAGGCGGCTCCTCCGGGGGCGGAAGATGGGCAGCGACTGTGGTGAAGGGGGGGCAGCTCAGCAGGTGACTCATCAGGTGGCAGCAGAAGGTGAGCGGTGACTGCAGCAAAAGGGGTGGCGGCTCGGCAGGAGGCTCCTCAGGCAACATTCGGAGTATAAGATGCACCCAGATTTTACCCTTTTGAGGGTAAAAAGGTGCATCTTACACTCCGAAAAATATGGTACCTATTATTTACAAACAAATACATTAATTTGACTTTTATGAGAAAAAAATATAGCTTTTGGATATTAAAATGAACCAAAACGGACGTTGCTTACCTGTGAACGTCCTTTCTCAGGCTCTCCTGGAGAATCCACAGATGGGTTAGTTCTTAGCT
>JANHFM010006752.1:28040-40281 GCA_032468115.1 Grayia smithii
GAAATTGTCACTCAGTATTGGGGCTTGAGCTAAGAACTAACCCATCTGTGGATTCTCCAGGAGAGACCTGGAGAAGATGTTATTATTTCCTTTTACCTTTCTATTATTGTGGTATGATCACAATTATAACAATCTAAAAGATGTAACATTAAAATCCCAATGAGACAAAAAACAAACGGAAACAAAAATTAAAGCAATCAATGTTAAAAGAATATAAGAATCTTTGACACCCCCTGCGAAATGTGTCATCCAGGCAGTGTTCTGTCTCCTACCACCCCTTGGTACTTTGTGTCATGGGAAAAAAACCCTCAGCAAAATGTCTGAAGACCATAAGACAGTGAAGGTGGCTAAAAGACCATCTCTCATGTTTGAGGAGATAGATGAAAAGGTTATTTGTAATCTCTGCAAGACACTTGATAGCTTTTCATTCACTCTCCCGCTCTCTTTTATGTTTTGATTACTTTGGTTGCTGACAATAGCAATGCATTATTCTTTGAAAAACTGCATCATATGTCTGATCACCATCCAAATTCGGGGTTGACAGGTTGTTTGCTTGCACAAGTTCAAACAAAACACAAAACAAAAATAAAAAAAATCTTGATTTCTGTCAGAAGTAATTTGTTTTGCTTTTATAGAGCTCAAAAAATTGTGACTTGGTTTAGCAGGGAAGAAAAATTATGACAATATTCATTCCTAGGTCTATATGGGGTCTATAAAGAGATGTGTTCACATTTTTCAATTGTTATGATGAAACCAATGTGAATTTTACCAACTCTGAACACCAACTACTGGTAGTTCTTCCTACATAGTACAATCCAATGTGCTTTCAATTTCATCACTTACAGTGGTTGAAGCAAATCTGAATTGGTTAATGGAGTCCCCTCTCTCTATACTGTATATGTATAATAACTTATTAAAAGTGGGAATATAATCAAAGTATTACCTAGTAATAGTCTCACAAAAAAACTTGATGTAATTTATCCCCATGTTCTCCTGCTAGGAAACTTTTTACTCTGTTGATAAGATATACTTTGAAGGAAGTGATTCCTTTTCCCCATGATTCAAATGCCTTCAAGCTTTGAGGCAGCCTGATTAAGAGGTGCTCTTTTATCGCTTCCACAGACTGGGGAAATCAAAACCAGGATGAAATGGAACATGAAGTGATTGTGCAAAGTGCAAGAACCAGAAGTCCAATCTGGTTGGAAAGTGCTGGAAAAGGAAAGAGTTAAAAATCGTATCTGTCCATCCATTCATAAGCCGGAAGCGACTGGGTCTCCCAGAGTGACATCTCTTATGTAATGAGAAAAGCAGTTAGGTCAAAACTTTAAAGTCCAAATAGTGCAAGAAAGCCATTTAAGACTAATTCAAATCAGTCCTGACCTTTGGCTTTACAGAATTCTTCAATTTCTTAATGGAGGGGGGCGGGCGGACAATTTTACAACATTGCATAAGAGAGAAAACCTGAAGTATGCCTTCCTCAAAACCTCTTAGTGTTTCTATATAGAACTTTCTTAGCACTTTCTTCTGCTTATACCGTTTATATTTTTCTCCAACCACCACATAACTGAAAAGATTTTATCCTTTCTAGTTTAAAGGAATTTGTAGGAGAAAACAGACCAATAGGGAGATACAAAATTAAGCTGCAAGCCCCCCTACTCTTACCCCAGATGGAAAGATAACTGTCAGTTTATCATCTCAATCAAGCTACCAGAACACAACAGTTCCCCAGCAACAAAAGAACTCAGTGGGTTGATTTTTTTCATAGACTTCGTTAAAACAATCTTTTTCCCAGAGCAAAACATAAATTAAAGATCTCCCTTATTGGTTTATGAATTAGAAGGTAAAAGAGTTTTTTCTCTTATTTCCCATCTTTATTCAAATCTGAAACCTTGGAATTGTTTATTTATTTACGCACCTTATTTGAAAGACTATAAATTATCACTGCAGCACAAATCACTGTGGGAATTGCTTAAAACATGTTGTGTAAGTAAAAACCCATAAACAAAACTTTCTGCAACGTAGAATAATCTAACACAGCACACTCATTTTCATCTGGGTATTTGTACTAATATTCCAGAAAACATCAAACAGAATACTTAAAATTATTCCATTGAGATAATGTTCTTCTACTAGAATAAATTGTAGTATTCTAATTTATTTGTTTCCATAGTGAAAATTGCTAACAAAGTGAAATGAAGATATATTAAAAAGTTAATGTAAGAAGACAGTGCTAAGGAGGCAAAAATGCAAATCAAAAATATTATTTTCAGTGCTTTTATAACTTTCTGTTATCATCTGACTAGGGTTCCTGAATCTTATTCCCAACTCATTATAGCCACGATGTACAAAAATCCTAGTAATTTAGGTATTAGATATTATTAGATAAATTAATTACCATATAACTTGCTGTATAGGTAGTTCGCAACTTACAACTACAATTAAGCCCAATGTTGCTAAGCAAGGCAGTTAAAGCGAGTCACATCCCATTTTACAGCAATTGTTGCCACGGTTGTTAAGCAAATCACTGTTCTTAAATGAATCATGTGGTCATTAAGCAAATCTGGCTTCCCCCATTGACTTTGCTTCTCAGAAGCCATCTGGAAAGGTTGCAAATGGCAAAGACATCACGCCGGGACAGTGCAACTGTCATAAATACATGCCAGTTGCCAAGTACCCAAATTCTGATCAGGTGACCATGGAGATGCTGCCATTGATGTAAATGTGAAAAATGATTGTGACTTTTTTCAGTGCTGTTATAACTTTGAACAGCCACTAAACAAATGGTTACAAGTTGAGGACTTCCTGCATTTTATATCCTCCATGCAAACAGAAGAAAAATAGCAACTACAGGAAGTCTTCGACTTACAGCCATTCTTTTAGTAACAGTTCAGTTACAATGGCACTGAAAAAAGTCACTTATGACCGTTTTTCACATATCCCCGTGGTAATGTAATCAAAATTTGGATGCTTCGCAGCTGGTTCATACTTATGACAGTTGCAATGTCCCCAGGGACATGTGACAATCTTTTGCAACCTTCTGACAAGCAAAGTTGATGGGGAAGCCAGATTCACTTAGCAACCATGTTACTTACTTACTTAACAATTGCAGTGATTCACTTAACAACTGCAACAAGAAAAGTCGTAAAATGGGGCAACACTCCCTTAACAACTGTCTCATTTAGCAACAGACATTTTGGGCTCAGTTGTGGTCTTAAGTTGAGGACTATCTGTACTAACCTGGCGGAATTTGTAATTGTTCCATTTATAAAACAGGTAAGCAATGCTTTTCTTGAATCATGGGCCACACAAAATTTTATCTTTGGTTTTAATACTACGCCTCTACCATCACTAGTCTCACTTCCATGAGTTCAATCAACAATGTGCAGCAGGTCATACCTAACTAAATTTAACAAAAAGATACAAATACTATGCAAACTTCCAATATAAATTATATACAGTATACTCCATTGGATCTTGAAAGAATACAGCTAGTCCTCAACTTACAACAGTTTGTTTAGTGACCATACAAATTACAACAGCTCTGAAAAATGTGTCTTATGACTGATTTTCAGTTACGACCTTTGCAGCATCCCCATGATTATCTGATCCAAATACAGATGCTTGGCAACTGGTTCATATTTATGACTGTTGCAGTGACCCAAGATCCTGTGATCCCCTTTTTCGACCTTCTCATAAGCAAAGTCAATGGGGAAACCAGAGTCACTTGACAATCAGGTTACCAATTAATCAACTGCAGTGATTCATTTAACAACTGTGGCAAGAAAGCTTGTAAAATGGGGGCAAAACTCACTTAACAAATGTCTCAACAACAGAAATCTTGGGGTCAATTGTGATTCTAAGTTGAGGACTATGCCTTTCTACATTCGGACATGAAATGTTGCTCAAACTGTAGCCCCGATTCCAGAGATATTCACACTATGCCCAAACACTTCCAGGTACCACACACAGAATTTTATATCCTGTTCCAAAAGCCCAGGGTGTTTGGGGAAATCTGCCTATAAAAACAGCACATCAATCCTGCTGTATCCTTGATTTTCAATGACTGTATCAGTGTGTCACATGGATTCTCACAAACCTGCTGCTAGCAAAATGTACAGAATTTGTCATTAGCTCGATCTGAAGCCAGGAAGACACTCTGGAGGTAGGTAGGTAGGTAGGTAGGTAGGTAGGTAGATAGATAGATAGATAGATAGATAGATAGATAGATAGATAGATAGATAATCGTAACAGGATAGCCGATACCAGGATAGGTCTTCTTCCTTTATTACAAATAGTACACTTCCTATTTTTTCTAGCATTCATTATCACATTTGCTTCATTTGCTTGACTCCCCTTAATTCTGAAGTGGTGCAGGGACACTGCAATACCAGCAACTGGAAATCTTGCCTATTCTTTCACAGTAAAGGGAAATAAAGGTGAAAAGCTCAGGACTGTACTGGATAACACAAATAATTGCCTTCAGCAAGAGGTCTGGATTGAACAATGCAAACAGCACAAATAAATGTTTTCTAACAAAGATACTGATATCCCTACCCATATTACCTCTTAGGCTTGTAAAATAGAAACAGCAACACAATGAATATGAGCATCAACAATGCAAGAACCATGAAGCAGGAGTTACAAACATAATTTACAGGAGAATTGGCTTAACGGGCAGCTTCCTGAACGATCAAACATGCAGGACTCAAGGAAAAACCTGCAGTAATCAATTTACATAAGGCATATTGACTATGCTACTGAACGGCATGGGGGAGAAGGAATCACAATAGAAAAATACAAAATAAACGGTCACCTGAACCAAGGGAACTTGGTGCCCCATTGTCATGTGCCCCACTGTCTAACAGAGCACCACAACACTGCAGATAACCATTTGGCATCACAGACCCTGCAACATTTCTTTAGCTGCAAGGATTACAGATCTCTGAAATATGGAGATAAAAGCTGGATAAGACAAAACAAATCTGACTGGAAAGGCAAAAACAGAATTTGCAGACCACATGCTACCAATGCTCTACTGTCAGATTGCTTCCTATATTACCTGGGTTATTGACCAAAATAAATATTATCTATCATCCATTCATTCATCCACCTACTTACCTCTACATTACACATGGTCAAGTAAGATGTCATGCATCAGAGATATGGCACCTTCTGGATATTGGGACTCTCAGTCCTATATAATCCCTGGGGCATCGCCACTGTTGGCTGCAGGAGATCTGATTCATAGACCAGAGGGTTACCAGATGGCCTAACTTTGCAATACATTTGTTGCACTCTGAAATTACTGTAAACAGTGGATTCTCAATGTTTTAGCATATTAAAAAAAAACATGCTAATAAAAGAAGAGAATGGGACAGAAATGGAAATAGTAGAGATATAGCACCGAAGAAATTAAAGACAGACTGGGAGTGATGCCTGTCACACATAGCTACCAAGTATAGTGGTAAATTTAATTACAAAAGACTAAATACTCATGAATTCCTAGTAATAGATGTTATTGCATCTGCTCATTGTTCTTGTATGTATGTATGTTTGTATGTTTATTAAACGTGTATGCTGCCCTTCTCCCGAAGGACTCAGGGTGGCTCACAACAATAAAACACAATAATAATAATAATAATCGAAGAATAAAAACCATAAGACAATTAAAAATCCATAAAAAACAATAAAAGCAATGATCAGCAATAGCCTGTTCGTTGGAAAAGCCAGGTCTTCAAGTCATGGTGGAAGGAGCGAAGATCGGGAGCTGTCCGGAGCTCAACGGGCAGTTCTTTCCAGAGGGTTGGTGCACCCACAGAGAATGTCCTCCCCCTGGGGGCCATCAGTCAACATTGTCTGGCTAACAGCACCCTGAGCAGGCCGACTCTGTGGGAACGCACTGGATGCTGGGAGGATACCATCGGCAGAAGGTGGTCCTGCAAGTACCCCGGGTCTAAGCCATGTAGGGCTTTAAAGGTTAGCATCAGCACCTTGAAGCACACCCGGAGGACAACTGGCAACCAGGACAGTTGTAACACGGGTGTAACGGAGTGCTCCCCTAACAACCCACATGGCCGCATTCTGAACCAACTGGAGCCTCCGAGTGCTCTTCAAGGGCAGCCCCATGTAGAGGGCAGGCGTACCTATGTGAAGGCCCCCCTGGTCATGGCCATCAAATGATCTTCCAGAGTCAGCCACGAATCCAGGAGGACACCCAAGTTGCAGGCTCTTTCTGAGCCACCCATTATACCATAAGTTGCTCATTAAGAGATGATCATGCTGTAATATAATTCCAATGCCAAATAGCTGGACAAAGTTTGATATTTCCTTTTACACAAGAAGAAAGTGCACAATAACATGACTAGGAAGTCAGTCACATATGATAAGTAATATCTGTGTACTCTCCCACAAAAAACAGCATTCTTTAGTAATTTGTGGTATAGAGAAAAAGTTTTGCATTTTGTTTGTCTATTTTATGATGCGCTACATCTTCTACATCAGATGCTACTAAAATGTGATACTACAATTTTTGGTGATTATAGTCTCAATTGTTGCAGTAAGGCCAGTCAAAATATAATAAGAAAAATGTAAGTGAAAATTAGCTGGTTTTCCTCAGGCAAAAGATCTTTAGAATCAGATTATTATTTGTTTAATTAACAAGCTACAGACCTGTAGTTTATTAGAAATTATTAAACTGGACTAGTCACATCCAAACCTAGGAGACAGATTAACCAGTGTTTTAACTACAATCGTGCTCAAGTTACAATCAATAATTTAATGCTCCAAGTTAACAACAGAGCTCCATGTTACATTGCTCCAAGTTACAACAGAGCACCCTCAAAAGCAACCTGCTGATGATGATTTTTGGAATTACAACAGCCACACAATTCCTTCCCCATATCACATGACCACATTTTGAGCACTTGACAACTGACTTATCTTTACGGCTGTTTGCAACATCCCATATCCATAATTATGATTAGCAACATTTTTGATGTTTCTGGCATTTGGCAAAGAACATTCATTGGGAAAACTGATTCACTTAGCAACATGGTGTTTGTTTAACAACTGCTGCAAAAGAATGATGAAAAATTGCTCCATTCATGTGATGCCCCAACTTCTGACTGCAACAACTACACCTGTAATTCTGGGCTCAAGTATGGTTTTAAATCAAGGACTACCTATAGGCACAAGACCTTATTTTTTTTTCTATATTGTATAGCTCCGTGATGGCGAACCTATGGCACACATGCCACAGGTGGCACACATAGCCATATTGGTGGGCACACAAGCTCAGCTGATTTTCAGGCCTTCTGGGCCCACTGGAAGTAGGGAAACAGGCTGCTTCCTGCCTCCGGAGGGCCTCAGGGGTGGTGAGGAGGGCCATTATCACCCTCCTCAGGCTCCTAGAAAGGTTCTGAAGGCTGAGGAGAGCAAAAAAAAAAAAGGCCTTCCAGTCCCACCAGAAGTTGGCAAATGGGCTGTTTCCGGCCTCTGGAGAGGCTCCGGGGGGTGGGAAAGGCCATTTTCACCCTTCCCAAGCTCCTAGAAAGGCTCTGGAGCCTGGGGAGAGAGAAAACTTCCCAATGGCTAAGCACATTGATTTGTGCTTAAGAAATTATAAGCCGCCCTAAATCTCCGGAGAAGGGCGGGATATAAGTTGAAATTAAAAAAAAACAAAAAAAACCCATGCCATCGAGTGCCAGGAATGGGGGAGAGGGGGGTTTGCACACACGTGTGGGATGCACAGAATTATGGGTGTGGGCACGCATGCACGCGACACCCCCCCTCCCCTGGGACGCGATGGTAAAAAGGTTAGCCATCACTGGTATTTTGGTTACCCAAAAATGCTAGGGAAAAAAACCACCAAATCTCAAGGTTAAGTTCAATATTACAAATTTAAAGGCTAGAGGAAAGGAAACTGCCTGAATGCCCACAAACAATTCTAAATTTGAGTAGGACTGAGTTATTAAGGTTTGAATAGAGTGGGGAGAGTGTTCCATTTAGATCAAATAAAGCAAGATAATTTTGAAAATATTGGCTAGGCTTCATAGCAATCTAGCCTCTAATACTTAGTTCCACAGAAAAAAAACTATTTTTCTTTATGTTTGTGACTGCCTTTTTTCAGGAAAAGTCCTCAAGATCTAGGTAATGATAGAAACCTTTCCCTTGAATAAAGACTCTGATGCTAGTAAGTCCCCAGCATATGGCACAACTATATATCACATATAACTGTAATAGCATATAATGGATATTTTTCTTGTTCATTGCCAGATTTTAATTTCTAGATGTCATCAGTGACTTGGCAGATATGGAGACTTTTACCCAATTTCTTCAGAAACTGCTTTCTGTTTCAGGGTTGTTGTGCCACAATTCTTTGGATAGCATCACCCAAGGTATTTTCCTTCAACCTCAGGTGAAAGGTTTAAAAACCTTTATTTTAATAGGATGAAGATTTTAAATGTAGGTTTTAATCAAATATTCAAAATAAAGGTACTGGCCAAATTTCATGTTCAGAACAATTGTGTCTGTGTATGCAAACACACAAACAATCCAAACAGTCATAAGTCTATCAAATACAGATCAAAACTAAATATCTGAATTTTGAAATGGATACTTGATTGAAAATATCTAATTTTCCAGAACTTATCTAGGTGAGACCAGGTTGTATTATTTCCCACAATTCAAATAGTGAAGAAAAACAGAAGCAGTCTAGGAGTAAAAATGGTACCGATTATCATTGCTCTCTCATTACCCTGTAGGATTCCTACATGAATTTAAATAACATTTCTTTTAATGACAACATGATAAATTATAACTACTGATTATTTTCTTGAAAAGCTCCAAGAAAGGCTTCTAAGTATATTCAATAGGAACATTGCCAATTGTGTTGGCACAACACTAATTTTTCAACTTATAACAACATCTACAGCACACTTTGGCATCTCTTACAGTTTATTTGGTTTTGCATTCTGTATGTTTTTCTTAAATCCTCTGAAGAGATAATCTCCCATCCCCATTTAAAATCTATTTGCTTATTTGACATATACCCAAAATATAATTACATTGCATTATCAGTGATAATGCTACTTAGAGAAATAACATAATTAATGTTTCTTTTTTTTTTTAAATGTGCTTTTTTTAATGCTTGCACTTTGCTGTATATAATTCAATTGTTTTCTAAAACCATCCTGGGCCAAAACTAAAAAAAAGTTTATGCTGGTTTTAATGTCAACATGTGCAAACATACATACACAGTGTCATATTTCACTGGTTGTGCGGCATGATGCTAGATCGGAGGTAGCTAGAAGACATTTGTGCCTTCTGATGTGGTCATGGCAACTGGAATATGGATTGCTAGTCAGAAAGGAAGCATGTTTTTCCTCTTCTAATAAATTCAAAGATTTGCTGGACCTGATCATTGCCTCTTCTTAAATCCCTTACTCAATTCTTTTTACATCTAAGTTAGCTAGTTCTCAGGGACAGGTCATTAATCTTCACCATAGTTTTAAGTTGTCTTGTTTTACTACAGCAGTTTAAGAATAATAGCAGTTTCTCCAAAATCACATGTCTTATCTAGCTTTAACATAATAATACCAGCACTTTACAAGATTGTTAACTCTCCCATATTACAGGACAGCAGGCTAGAAAATACCAAGAGTAATGCTATCAAGAGTAATTGTCCAGAGAATTCCAGAGGAATTCTGAAGGAACCCTGAAACCAAGATATCTTGTTTCATAATTGCTATGCTACGGGTCTTCTTTAATAAGCAATCCGAAAACCAGAAGCCAAAGGGAATAACAATCACTTCCTAGTAGTACATCAGCAAATGAGGTAAGAGGAATGCCAACTTTAACAAGCTAGTTTAAATTCACAAAAAATATTACTGAATTCCTGCAACTGCAGAATCCAAACCAAGGACCTTCAAAGATAAAGCTCTTCTTTTGGCTTAAGAAAGCAATATGAACAATGTGACTCATGTGCAAACATGCTTTAAAATTTTGTTCTGCTAGAACACCATTCTATTACAGTTAAGTGACCTCAATTTTAAACTTGTGTTTTCAATCAAGTGTAGTGTTTTCACAAGATTACCCTTGGCACTACAGAGTTTCCAAACTGAATGACAAATCAAAATGCTGCTTATTTTAAAGTTTAAATCAGGCAGCACAAAATTTATTCACAGAACTATAATCTGAGAAAAAACACATTTCCCATAATTTGTTCAACTCTTTTTCTATCACTTTTCAAGTACCGGTAACTCCAAATAGCAATGCTTGACAATGTATATAGACAGGCACACAATCCAAAATGCAGAGCACAATCTTTCCTATTTTCTTTGTCACTATGTGTCCAGAATGTAATGTGATGGATGTTCATCCTTTGGAGAAGGAACTAGTATGGGTGCTGTAAGAAATCACAATCTGAGCAACTATAAATGTACAGAAATTAACACAAGACCGTTTTGTGAAGACTGCGGCACTGGTTCACATGTCTGAACAACTTGTGTTTTCTCCTGTCCGTAACCCCAGTAAAATAATTTTAAACTTCAATAATCACTCCCATTTCAGAAGATCTTACATTTTTGATATATTAGACAATATTTGAAATATTGAAAAATAGTTTTCAAATTAAAAAAATCCAGAGTTAAGCAATAAAAACTATATCTTTATAAATACCCAATTGTTTTTTAATTTGAAACTATTTTTCAAATATATCTCACAATCTCTCAGTTTCTAGCCTGATTCTTTAACCACTATACCAAACTGGCTCTCCTAATATATTTCTCTTTTCCTTTTATTGCACTAAGACAGCAGTATACAACAGGACATCTCATAAACGACAAAAGCTGTGTCACAAAAGTGGGTGGCCCAAGATGTTCACACAATTCTTGTTTTTTGAGGATGTCAGAAAAAAATGTTGCAATCATATAAGGCACCCATTTATAAAATAAGCCTTAAAACAATGGAACACTGCAATTCTCAATCTCAATAGCTTTTAATGGTACAATCAAGAAAGGCTCTGGAAGATGCAAAAAAAGTGATCCAATGAAACAGGTTGACAATTTAACAGAACTGAAGAAAGGTGAAAGAAAAAGTAAACAATCTGAAAAAGCCTAACCAAATAATTTTAATACGAAAGATTTCAGAGTTTTCATTACTTTTACCAAGAAAAAATAAGTAAAGGCAACCTTAATTGAAGTAGCAAAAAAGCATTGAATTGGTATAGATCTATATAGTACAATAAAATGCTTAGTAGAAGAGATGAAAGAGCAGCTAAAAAATAAATTTATAATAGGTAGATTAGTCTTTTTTCTACACATATTTCACTATAATACTGCACTAGCTTGTGTTTTTAAAGAAATATGAGGTTTATGTAATAAAGTATGAATTGTTCATAGTAATATTGAATCTGCACATATCATATTTCTCATTATATTCACAATTCTTTATAGGTCTCCTTTCCATATATTTGCTTAGCATAGTGGGATTTGGGGGCCTATTTAAACTATAATGTTTATTTGTTTATTTATTAAACATACTAATATGGCTGCCCATCTCACAAAAAGTGACTCTCGGCGGCAGTATAAATGTGATTAATAAATAAATAAATAAATGTTACTGCAAGCAAAGAGCCACAATTATTAGACAGTGCTGCAGCCAAGCTAACATGCATTTGAAGTAATAGAGGTGTTCTGTCTTTGAAATGGAAAATTTCCCCAACTGTTATTTTAATATCTCCTGAGAAAAATGCCAGATTTAAAAACAACCAATTTTTTTAAAAATCTACTAATACCATTAAGATTGCTAACTTTCTGAGCCCCAGCAAGACTCCTGAATCAAGACTAGAGATCACTGAATGATAAGAGTTGTAAGGAATTGTTTACGTCATCAAGCCCAACCTCCCACTTAGTGCAGGAATTCAGACTTTAATTCAAATAATTCCAATAAACAATCAACCCAGGGTCAACTCACAAAATAGATTTTCCTCATCACCATAAACCAACTCTTTATAGATACCTAGAATGAAGGAAGTTTTTAAGTTGTCCAGTTTGGTTTGAGCTATAACTCATTGGCAGTGTGAATTTAAGACTAGTAAGATGTTGAATGTTGTTACTGCAGCGAGACTTTTGATAGCGCAACATTGGAAGAAAGAGGATTTGCCATCAATAGCAGAATGGAAAATTAAAGTTATGAACTTTGCAGAAATAGCAAAGATCTCAGCATACCTAAAGGATAAGAC
>JANHFM010006752.1:57054-69261 GCA_032468115.1 Grayia smithii
TGATATCTTTTACAAATAAATATCTTTTTTAATACATCGTGTGTGGAAGTTATTGAGCCTAGTCCTAGACCTTAACAGGCAGGAGGGCCCAGCTGACAGTTGCAGCGAACCAGTTCACTATCAATTCACCATCACTACTACCGGATTGCCCGAACCAGGGAGAACCGGTAGCAACCCACCACTGGTTTGCTGAATGTTAAGTCTCCATCTAAAATGGGAGGGAGAATGATGGCCCTTTTATGACTTCTGGACTTCAACTCCCAGAATTCCTGAGTCTGCAGGAAGTTGAACTCTACAAGTCATGAAAGGACCATTGTTCCACACCTCTGATCTAAAACAATGTCAAACTTTCCTTCTCAATCTCATCGGTACGTCATATTGTTTTGCAAGGTGTTTGCTTTTTAAAATGTCACTTACAACTTATTGTAGAACAAGCTGTCTTCCTTAAAATAAGCTCATTTGCAGGCATAAATATAGATGCTGAAGATGTAAAAGATTTATATGGATGTGCTGCTTGATATATCTAATTTGATTTCTATTATTGCTGGTGGGAAGCAAGTTCTCAGTTACTTGAATTTAGTTACTTGAACTTACTTGAATCATTTAAAGCTAGTACCAGATCTGCCCAAATTACATTATAAATACTAGTGCATTCAAGATACTTTTTCAGAATGAAAAATACTTATCTATTGGACTATTTATTTCATCATCACATCTCATAGACTATAGATATAATCTAGGGATTACATCTTTCTGTTATGCCTGTATTTTTATATATTATGCTTTGGAGTAGAGTTAGAGCTAGAGTTTGGTTATATCTCAATGACTTACATTATTGTTCCAGATGTGCTTTTTCAACCAGCAACTGGGATTTCCTTTGTTTTTTTCTTGAACCACATTTCATTTCTCACCCAAGAAGCTTCTATAATTCTGACCGAATGGTGGTCCACCATTCGGTCAGAACTAAAGAAGCTTCTTGGATGAGAAGTGAAATGTCTTCAAGTAAGATGTTTTCAAGTGTCTTCAAAAGAAACGTCTTCAAAGAAAAACAAAATCCAGTTGCCTTTTGAAAAAAGCACCTTTGGGACAACCATGACCTGGATGATTGGGAATCTCCATAGATATGACTCACATTAATTTAAAGATGCATAAAGTTGATCAAATTACAAACTTTTCCTCAGCTGGCAAGAAAGAGGAGAAAAAGGCATGTATACTGAAAACCTACTGAACTGAATCATTGACAAGAGGCAGGAACATGCACTGCTTCTGCCTTTCTACCAGCACATACAGTAAGTGAGCTTTGCTCAGAAATACTGCTTTATTTGCAAATGCAAGCAAAAGGACTTGCTAAATCTTGAAAAAGTGATCTTTTGATCACTCTTGCTCTGGTCACAATGAAAACATATGATTCCTCTCTTGTTTTTTTCTCCTATTTGTCTTTATTTTTAAACAAGCCCAGACAAGACAAATAGCTGATAAAACTTGTGCATATAATAGGTGTAATCTTTCTCTGTGGTATCAAGTCACCAGATTTAATATTTAAGCATATATTACACACCCTTTAAATATTTCCCATTAAAGCTTCCAGATAAATTACACAGATAATCCTTGAGTTGATCCATTTGGTTTAAAGTCTGATAGGAGTACAATTCTGATAAGTGTACCAGGTGTTCTTAAACTAATAGATATATTTATTGCTACCCCTCCCTGTCTATAAAACTTGAACTTTGTCCAAGTCCAGCTTTTCAGCAGCTAAGCTTAGGAGAAGAATCATAGAAGAATCAGCTATACTTTCCTTAAAGACATTTTCAAGTAATGAAAAGATAGAGATATACAGTATTTAACACCATCTATTCAAATACTTGCACTGATAACTAAGGAATGTGTATCACAATTTGGTCACATAGCACACTGTTCCAACTGATTCTCTTTTAGACATTAAACACAATTATCAAATATATTAATTACATTCTATGATTTTTAGAATTCATGAGATGGAATATATAAATGTATATATTCTGTGGACCTTGCTTCATATTTAAGTGGTCAGTAGAGGGGACGTGCATAAGTGCACTAATGTGCCTATCGTCCTTGTCATTGTATTTTTACTCGCTTATTCTTGTTCTCATTTTTGTTTGACAAATTCCAATAAATTTGTAATGGATGAATCAATAAGACATATTCAGTTGCCAAGTCAGGTTTCCTAATTCACATGACACAATAATGAGATATCTGTTAATTTTACAGGTAAAGCATTTTACAAGTAAATCAGAATTCTAGAACTGCAGTACAGGTAGTCCTTGACTTACGACCACAATTGAGCCCAGAATTTCTGTTGCTAAGTGAGACATTGGTTAAATGAGTTTTGCCCCATTTTATGACCTTTCTTACCACAATTGTTAAGTGAATCACTGCAGCTGTTAATTTAGTAACACGGTTTTTAAGCGAATCTGGCTTTCCCAACAACTCTGCTTGTCAGAAAATTGCAAAAGATGATCACATAACTCCAGGATACTGCAACTATCATAAATATGAGTCAGTTGCCAATCATCTGAATTTTAATAATTTGACCATAGGGATGCTGGAATGGTCGTAAGTGTGAACAATGGTCATAAATCATTTTTTTCACTGCCATTGTAACTTTGAACAGTCATTGAATAAACACTTGTAAGTCGAGGACTACCTGTAATTAACTAATGTCCTCAATTTATTATCTACAATGAAGTGCATGAGGAAATAAATACAACATAATATGGATGCCTGAAACATAACCATGTTTAGGACTTCAACATCAAAAGTATTTTAAGATGAGAAGAGATTGCCAATTTCCCTGTGGCTTCAAGCCAAGTAGATACGCGTGCAAGTGAAGCCAACGTGGACTTTCTGAAATGAAATTGCAGATTGAAGACAGCCTTGCAAAAAGCAAAGCCAGTGATTGTGGCTACGAATGAGTAGCCCATGGAGAATATTGTCTCTGTCCGCCTTCTTTGGAGAAAGAAAGGATGTGGCACTCCCTGCATTGTGCTTCAGACTCTTGCTCCTCATGAGGAGACTGCAAAGCAATGGTTTCCAGAGGATGAGAGAACCAGGAGATGAAAAAAAATCGTCATTATTGTTCTAGCCACAGCCAGAGCCATCAAACTACACTAAGGTCGCATTTTCTTTACTAACCACAATCCTATTCTCTTTTAAAGAAATTAAGCAGTTTCAAAATGACAGTGCTGAAAACACAACATTGAGTGCCTTCAATTCTTAATATGAGAAAATGAAACTATCTTTATGAGCTTTAAGAATTCAAAATAAACAGCAAAAGAAAGTCAAATTTCTGGCGGTAGAAAATTTTAAACGGATCAAATAGATTGTAAAGTTTTAGACAAATTGTAGGTAAAATGATTATTTAAAAAAAGTAAAGTCAATATTTACTATCTCCTGGAGTGGTTTAAGCTACCTATAACTTAGTAAACTTTTTCACAACCTGTTTTTCTGCATAAACTGAAGGGAGATTTTAAGCATCCTTCCAATCAGACTTCATTTAGACTGTATATTTGTAAGTCATTAATACTATTAATGACATTTATATGTGTACATCAAGCAGCCTTCCAAACATTTAAGTAAATTAACTCAATAAATCATACATTCAAATGCAACATAAAACAAGGTAATAAAACTTAGAGAAGCTCAAACTTAAATAACATGTTTTAAAAGGAATATGCTCACACTATATGATTTACTTACAAGGTAAATAGAAACATATTTCACAGTTCCTACCCTGAAAAGCCATTAAAGATGGGATCAGCCTCAGTAGAGAAATAACTGGATATTGTTGAAAAAATACTTATATCATTTTATGGGTACACTCAGATTAAACACTCTGTTACAAATTCAGGTAAGTGATTTGGGAGAATGTCGTCTTGGCCAATGTCTGAAATATTTTGAGTATTAACATTATTTGAATGAATGCTTCTTTATACAAAGTTCATTCTGTAAGCTATCCCATATAGAATCCAGAGGACTTGGCTGGCAGATGAAGGTATGTCACGTATGTAGCATGTGAAGGCTCTTGCGTGTCTACTTCTTGGGACTTGGATGGTGCTATTGCTGCAAAGTGCACGGGTAAACCCCTGGTTGTGTAGCAGGGTGTGTTCCCCATTTTGGCACCATTCTCCTATTGTTTCTTGTTACTTTTGTGTCATGTTACTTTTTGCTTCACACACATACACAAATTAATGAACAAAAGCTTGACATCAGGACTCAAAACAAGGACAAGATAAAGTCAGAGCATTTCAGTCTCCTAGGACATTCTATAGCAGAATGGAGAAACTGTTTAGGAGAAACTGTTTTCGAAAAGTGAGATGTTGCTAGACTCCAGTCATCAAAAAGTTTCAGACCATCTCAGAAGGTGTCAATAAAAAAACATGTTTTTTTTAAATTCAGTACAATTATTAATTGATTAAGTACTTGTCCTCTGTTACACATGTGACCTGCAGCTGCATAACTAAACTGTCTTCCCCTAACTTCCCCTCCTATTCACTCCAGTTTAAATCCTACATCAGTGTAGCCACTCTATGAATCTGATGAGATGAGCTGCGGTTCACAAAACCTTATGTATTTTAATAAAATGTGTTAGTTGTAAAAAGTGCTACCAAACTCCTGATGTTTTGTCACCAATCCGGCAGGAACTCTCGTTGACTACAACCAATACTTCCTGTGTTGCATCTTTTAGACACAAATAGTTGCTTTCACCAATCATAACTCCAGCCCAGTTGTAGGCTACATGAACCAGGTATTTTGTCTTTTTGTGGAAGTTACAATTATTTTTCTCTAAAACTTGCAGTTCTTTGTTGGTTTGTTTCTCACCTTTTCATTTTCAAAGACTGCATATAGCAGGCCTGGGATATGGTGATATCATCAAAGGTTCTGAAATGTTCATTCTTTTTTAATATATTTTGGCAAGGCCAAAGGGTATTACCTCCAGGGTTAGGGTTGGCAAGCAACAAATACAGTATCACATCCTCACAGTGTAAGCTTTGCTTCTTTTGTACATGAGGTTCCTGTAGGGGGGGAAATACCATAACCTATTTTAAGGCATACATAAAAAAACATCAAACTGCCGTTTTGCTGCCAGATTTTGGCAGTATGAACCTGGGAGGGCTATTGGACTGGAGAAAGCTCTCACTGTATAGCAGTACTAACTTACTGGAAACTTTTCCCTGTACTGCATTATGTTTTGGGGTGTTGTTGAAATATGAAGTAAATTCCAGATAGGACCATCTTTAATGGTCATCATTGTTTAATTCTACTTACGGATTTCAAAAATTGATTTAAATTGCTTGTGCAATGTCCTAACTAACACTTAACTTCTTCTAATTGCTGATTTCAACTTCTGATCACTCCTATACTATCAGTTATCAGCTGATTAGCAGCTGCCGCCCTGCTATTCACATAGAAGTCATCATGGAACTGCTGAGTATGCAATATTTTCTGCTCTTTCTGTCCATGTCTATTTTGGGCACAAATCCACGAAGTTTACATATTCTATAAATAGAGAAAAAATTGGCAATCAAGATTGTTCAGTTAATTATACAAGATTTGCTATATTTCCAGCTACAAAGGAAAAAAAAAACACCAGAAAGCATCAGCATGGTACAGTGTGTAGGGTTTGAGAATCCTTAGCCAAATTCTGTCTCAGCTGTAAAGTTCACTGGAATTTTTTTTTTTTTTGACAAGTCATCAGTGAACCTATTCTACTCATAGAACTGCACAGAGAACAAAATCTTATACTGTTTTTTTTTAGTTGGATTGAATTATTATATATGAGGAAGCAATTTTTCCAGGTAAGGAAAAAATGTCCATTAAGTTAAGATAGCAACATTCAAATGGAACAGTATTACTGTGGAAATACAAATGCATAAAGTAGGATGTGAGAGTTGATGAGAAAAGAGCAATTTGGTACAAAAAATTAGATTCTGCAAAAACACTGAAAGCTATTTCAAATAAATAACTAATGTTACTTTGTATGGTATTCATTAATTGCATGGTCACGTCCTCAAATCTGCATTCCTTTCTTATTCAAGCACTTCTGCCTGTATATTAATTCCTTATAAATTGTCGTATAACATGAATTAGTACATTAGTACATTAAATAATAATTCCAGAATAATAGTGGAATAAATTAGAGATCATAAAGTACATTGAACAATTTCAACTTGGGTTATCTATATGGTCTTGTTCAAATTTGTTCTCCCATCCCAAATCTAGAATTCTTCTGATGGCCTAGAATTTTAGGACCTAATGTTTACTAAGAACATGCTAAAAGTAAATGTCAGTTCAATTTTATTTGGTAGTGGAATTACTTTTGCTTTGAAGTTCATATGAATTTTGTTAAATTACCTGGTATAGCACTGAGTGGCTATCCTAGTGTGGTTAACGTAAGGTCTAAGACAATGTTTCAGATTCTAGAATGAGGAAGACCTAATGTTTGTGTTGAAAATTGCTAAGAGTAACCAGAATAGTTATAGAGCAGTGGTCCCCAACCTTTACAGCTTGGTGGCCTGGCAGAGGGGCGGCGGGGGAGGAGAGAGAAACAGGCCCACCACTTGTGCAAGTCGAACTGCGTGTGTGCGTGCTGGCCCGCCGTTTCCACAAGTTGAGCTGCACGCATGCACTGCCTGGTTCTGAACAGGCCACTACAGACCCAGTAGTGGGCTACAGCCCAGGAGCTGGGGGGCCCTGTTATAGGGAATACTGTATTCTTTAATATGCATTTATTATCTTACATACCAAATAAAGGCACATAACAAATGCAGGCATTTAAATAACTCTTAGTGGTGTCTTTCCCATGGATGTATACAGACCATTGGCTTTATAAGAACTTTGAATGGATACCAATAATGAACTGATACATACAATTGGATAGTAAAGTATGGTGTGTTTTTGCATCGAGCAAATGCTATTTCTAATTGTGTGATTTTCTACTGTGTCCTTTAATCAATGAATGGATGTCATACCAAGGATTTTTTTATTATGTTATTGTGTGAAATGAGAGTCAAAAATGGACAGAAATATTTCAACCCAAATACCTATAATCACTGCTGCTTGATTGATTATGGATTTTTAAAAAATTTGCTTCTTTGCAAATGATGTTAATTTATCCAAGTACTTTGCAGCTTCTAAGACAATAGTTATAGTTTTCTCTGAGTGTCATGTGTCCTACACATTATTTGATATAATATATCTTAAGGGAATGTTGTAAGCAGATATTAGCAATTAACTCATTAATCTAAAAATCACAATTCTTGCAATTAGTAGAGAACTGCACAGGCACTCTAATTATAAACTCTGCACAAAAGGACAGGCTCACAGGGACCATAGAGTCACCTAATTAGCCAAAAAATCTAAAGAAAGAAAGAAAAAAAGAGATGTTAAGGGTCAGACAGTAAAAGATGTTAACATACAGATGGTAAACCTGAGGATTGGTCTGTGAGGAGATTATATACCATATATTTACACACATACACACACACATGCACGCACACACACACACACATACATATACACACTAGAGATACAGAGATAGAAAAATCTTTTTCAATAACTTTATCAACAATCCTAGTTTCATTCCACTGGGTTTTTTTAATGCTATTGCAGTTTATGCCAAGCCTACTTCATATGCTTACCTCTAGATATGTATAAAAATACAAATCAGTTGTTCTTAATAATCAATTGTTCCCAACCTATTGTAGGTAATATGTAATCACAAACTAGGACTCAAATATGCATATGATTTTTTGTTTAAAGGAAACTTTCTGGACTTTTGCTAGCAAGCCTTTAAGGTGAGATTGGGAGAGATTACATTCCTCCAGAAAGGACAATTTAGGATGTTCGTTGACACTGAGTTGTCTCTGGCTCACCAGTTGATGAAAGAAACAAAAAATGCACATTTTATAAGTCAGTTAGATCCCATAATAATTATGCATGTCTTAATTACATCATAATTAGCCCATACAAGGCTGATTTTGAAGAATATCTCAAAGTGTCAATAAATACAAAATGCAGCGAGGTTAGTCCCTATGAATAATAGCAGAGTAACTACTTCAGGTGGGAAAACAATTAGTACAGTAACAGCATGTTTCAAATCTTACTGCAAGTGACTGAGAACATAAAACCTGGTAATTGTGGAATAAAATATGTGATATTGGAGGTGTCAAAGCCAAAAGTTCTTTGCATAACACAAAGCAAAACCAAAAATCAAGTGTGGGCAACCCATCACTTTGAAGCTTGTACAGAGCACTGCTGTGTAGAGAGGAAGATGAAGGAGCTAAATATTTTAATGTTTGATTATGTTTGATTAGCAATGTGTTTTATTACACACATCCTTCACACTAAAGAGATCCACATGTGTCTACTATTTGGAATTTTTTAAATACATATTTGCTTTGCATCACACTCCATGTGAGGATAGTTTTTATTTTGAATGCATGAAATAACCTCACAGATCAAAAATCAGTGATAGAGCATCATCTCAAGCCCTATTTGAATGTCCATCTGCGTGTGTAGATTTCATAAAGGAATCTTCTGCATAAAGTTCACTGTAATAATATGCAAGAATGATATTATTATACCCAATTTTGCTTGTGCAATTGTTAAATCAATGCAGGTAGGACAACAGAATTAGCCCAACCCATTCCATTCCAATATCTTTAGTTTAGCCCTTAAGTCTGACTGCCATGAACCTTTGCAGCAAGTGCAAATACTCAGAAAATAATCAAGAAATAATAAAGATCTCTGAACTCATACCAGCTCTTTCAGGGATTATTTTTAATGTAACGTCTTGCAATTTTATTATCAGAGAAAAATGAGAAAAAAGAATTTATTTGGGATTAGTTTATTGAGGAAGTCGAAAAACATGAAAAACATAGAATAGTTACTATTAAAGAGGATTTTTAAAACACATATGCTTTCATACCACAGCTAGATTATTGTTTCCCAAGAGTCTGCAGTGTAAAACTGATGTATTTTTTTAATAACAGGGTTTGTGAGACAAGATAATAAACAAGTAGTTATTAATACCTTTCTCGTAGTAAGAGATGTTGCTAAGATAAGAAAAAGGTGAGTTTCATAAAAGAAGGCTTTAAACTTTAAATTTAAATCCTGGAAATATGATGGAAATAAAATTTCCCATGTCTCCATATGTGAAAGGTCAAGTAAGGTTGCTTCAAGTTAGTCGGACTCAAAATGACAAGTTCAGATATAGTCAGATATAGTTAATTGCTGCATTGAGTAGATCTGTCATTTATCTTGATTATGCCAGGATTAGGAGCTGTCATTTCTCTTTAATTTATATAGCATTTTTTCTACAGTGAATATTTTGAGGACCAGTGTGATTGGAATTAAAAAGGAAAAAAAAAGCAACAGGTGAAATTCTTCTTGTTGTTGAAACTTGCAATTTGCATCTAGTTCATCCCAGGATAATTTCTCTCATTCGTGCATTCTATCTTCAGATCAATAGTATTTTGAAATTACAACACTGCTTTTCTGTCTACCATTGTTGATGGTATTATGTGACAATCTATATAGGACAACTTAATTTCAGAAAGGATTACATATCTATATGGGAAAAAAATCCACCAGCTCACTGAGGCTTACAAATACATAAACAGGTAATTTGGGAAAACTAGCTAAGTAACTGTCTTAAAAAGGCAAAATAGGTATGATGTTCAAGAGGAATACTGCCAGATTCATTCACTCTCACCCTGATTCGATTCCTCAAGCCAATCAGAACATTGAGTATCCCAACAATATGTTAATTGATGGGACAATCCAGAAACCTTTAAATTTATGTGTATATATGATCACTGAATGCAGCATGTGTATGGGATATACCATATGTCCACATACACTCATCCCTACAAACATATCCCATCTATTAGTTCTCTCTGATCAAGGTAGTCTCCTTAAGGTAAAACTAAAGACCCACTCTACAGTAGTTGAACTTGATTTTTGGTGATTACATGGACATGTGTACACAGTGTAGCTTACTTAGTGAAAAGAAAGAAGTGGTTTTGTCATAGCTTTTTCTTTCTTGCAATTTTTCCATGTAATCTATGGCCCTGGTCTTTCTCACAAAATCACATTAAAGTATTAACTGACTCTGACTCTGGAGTCCTTGGTGTTCTCTGAGCTTGGTTGTTGTCTTGCAGATGTTTCATTATCAAACTAGGTAACATTGTCAGTGCTTATTGCGACTACTGATAGCATTTGAAGCATCACTCAAGAATGGCTAGATTCTGATGAGAAAATAGATTCAGTATGCATGTTTTTACTGAGAAGTTTGAACTAAAAAATAGGTGAGGAGCAGAGGTGAAATTCAGCAGGTTCTGATCGTTCTGGAGAACCGGTAGCAGAAATTTTGAGTAATTCCAAGAACCGGCAAATACCACCTCTGGCTGGCTCCAGAATAGGGAGGGAATGGAGATTTTGCAGTATCCTTCCCCTGCCATGCCCACCAAGCCACACCCACAGAACCAGTAGTAAAAAAAAAACACTCCACCACTGGTGAGGAGGTATTTGTTCTTTTGCAACTATGAGGGTCTATTGTTATGTTCCTAAGGTAAGAAAGGAGAGAAATGACTATTGTGGTTATAGTGGCTAGGCAAATAATAACATATTGTGTTTGGATTCTGAATAGAAACCGCAGCCAACAACTTTGCTACTGTTCTTATTCTCTAAGAACGCCACTTTAGGTTTTCTTTTTTTCTGAAAAGGTTTTTAAAATTTGAGATAATCCAATAAAGCTGAATGATGAGATATGCAAGACAGATCAAAGAAATTACTTCTTTATGCAGTTAAACTGTGGAATCCCCTCTGTTCGATAGTCATAATCTTTGTGGTTTTTGAAATGGTAGACAGTTAATGTAAGCTATGAATGTATACTAACTGTGCAGGCTGTATACTACCAACAGTATCCAAGGCTACATGTTTCAGAATATTAGTTGCTAGGATTTAACTGTGGAAGAGAGTTATTTCATCAAGAGCATACTTGTAGGCTTCTAATAGGCTTGCCATTTTACAAAAAATAGTTTGAGGATCAGCATGGCTGTTAGATTCTTAGATCAGGTTCAGTAAATGGTTCCATGAGCATTTTTCACTCACCCTAGATTTTTTCAGGGAGTTATTCTTGCTGAGGCAGTTCTAAAAGATCTCTGCAAAAAGTTGAGCATGCATTTATCTAAGATATTTTGGCTCAGAGCAGGGCAATACAAGTAATTATGGAAACTCTATATTTTTACTAGAATGTTATGTGGAAGTTTGTAGCTGTGCTTCAACTATGAAGAATAATGTTCCATTTCTGATAATTTATGAGGTTCTAACTTCCTTGTCTGCAAACTATCCGGTTCTTGTTGTACTAGGCACTCTGCCTAATACAGACAATGTTAATATGGCTGTGATCCAAGCTAGTGACAATATTCTGACTTCCATTGCATGTATAGACTATTATTCATGTCAGTGGCTTGGCTTGTGACTAGGAAGACCTGTTGTTAAGTTGATTGCCTACAAATAAACTTGTATAACAGATCTTCCAGAAAACTGGGGACTCTCTGCCCTGAGCCCAGGCAGTGTTATTGTCTCCTTGCCATGTTCCATCCTTTCCTTTGAAAGTTTTCTTAGTAACTTTGCACAGTCTATGCACGGTCACTCATGCCCTTGTCACCTCTAGACTGGACTACTGCAATTCCCTTTACATGCGGCTGCCCTTGAAGAGCACACAGAGGCTTCAACTGGTCCAGAATGTGGCCTCGTGGGTAGTTATGGGAGTATCTCAGTACTCCCATGTTACACCGCTCCTGTGCGAGCTACACTGGCTTCCGGTTGTCCTCCGTGTGCGATTCAAGGTGCTGGTGTTAACCTTTAAAGCCCTACATGGTTTAGGACTGGGGTATTTGCGGGACCATCTGCTGCCACTGACATCCTCCCAGCGCCTGGTGCGTTCCCACAGAGTTGGCCTCCTCAGGGTGCCGTTAGTAAGACAATGTCAGATGGCGGCCCCCAGGGGGAGGGCTTTCTCTGTGGGTGCACTGGCCCTTTGGAATATATAAATTATCCCTGGAGCTCTAGACAGCCCTCGACCTCCGCTCCTTCCGTCGCGACTTGAAAACATGGTTATTCCAACAAGCGGGCTTTGATTGATTACAGCTTTTTAATTGATTT
>JANHFM010006752.1:78538-94566 GCA_032468115.1 Grayia smithii
GAGAGAAATTGTTAAATTTGTAAATCTTTTCAATAAAAAAAAAATAAAAAAAATTAACAGCCAAAGACTTTCAAGAGTGAGAGATACCCTAAATCAGAGCTTAGATTATTTGTGAATAGTTTTGAGTGGAATATATTTGACTCAGATTGAAAAAACCTTGCTGTAATTGCACCTGCAAGCCACAGTACTATGTCTACTTTCCTGGGAATAAGCTTCATTGAATTTAATGGAACTTTTGAATAGATGTGTACTGTATATTGGATTATGCTGATAATTTTGAAGAGTTCAGTTGGACTATATATTCTATTTAGAAATAAACTATTGAGTACAATAAGATTTTCCTCTGGATATATTGTTACTAACGGTAGGTTTTGCATGCCCGTCCAAATATTGATGAATGTAACTCCCATCATCCCACATCATTAGTGAGGCCTGTTAGGGATTAATAACTTCTGGTAAACCACACATTGCTCATCTTTGAGGTGAGGTTTGTGCATTTGTAGCCAATGGGTATGTAAATCACAGCGAGTAAAACAGAAATTGTTCATGGGTAAATCTTTACAGAAACAAGCTCTTATAAAAGCCCCAGTAGGGCCTACAATTCAGTCTCAGCTACCAAAAATTTTAATAATCTAATTTATCCTTTCCCCTCCAAATACTACTCATTTGGGCAGCTCCCATGTATAACTTACATTTATGCCAATAGAAGTCAGAGAGTAAATTTGGCTGTCGAACAATATTTTAGTTATAGTGCTCATCATATTGTATTGTGACATTTGCAGTATTTTCCCAATAAGCATCACTTATGCTGAAGATCTTTTCCCTAGGCTAAAGTCAGCTCATTATTTGTACAGTAGATAAGATAGATTTGTGCTTCTGTTACCATCATAAAATATTTCTTTACTCTTCAGAAAATTCCCCTGCACTTCCTTAGGGAGCAACATTTGTAGAATCAGATACAGCTAAAAAAAGGCCAAGATGCTGAACAATTCAACTTTCTGCTTCTCTGAAGAATTAGTTAGCCTTTTTTGTAGTAGAAGAAATATTTTTTATACATTTTCTTGATTTTTTAAAAATAGTATCACAAATATTTAAAAGCTAATTAAAAAGGCATAACATAATAATCTCTTGTACATGTGAATTGCTAACATCTTGGGTAAATCCTCTATGTGTAAATATTTATAGACTTTGGGTGAATAGAGAGGGATACAATACTTAGGGATGGTAATATAACTCTGGTATCCACCTCTGTAATGTTATCAGAAACAATGACTCAATAACAATTGATTTGATTCTGCAAATAAAAGTAAGATCTATTAAAATGGCAGAGGTATTTACTTGTGGTATTTACGCTCGGGAGTACACTGCTGTCTGTCGATCAGTAACTTCCCCTTCACAAGACAGAAGCAATTTGTGCTTCCTGATCCCAGTTTTCTCATTAATATGTAAATGAGGCATGCCAGTTGTTAGGTTAGAAGAAAGCTGTCATGTTTATTGTGACAGATTTAATGGATGTGTTTGGATTGTGCATTCAATGTGTTTTCAAGAGCATGTCTTATCTTTGTTTAGGCAGTAAATCAAACATGTAAACAACAGTTCATTAGCATCTGTCAGAAGCTCAAAGCTATACATTGTTATAGTTGGAAATCTCTCCAGAGATAACAAACAAAAAAAAGTATATCTGACTTTCTCCTGATTAGGTTGATTTTCTTTTCTCTTTTATTTACTAACTTCTGTCAAATATTTGGACTATGGCATAGTTACATTTCTGATAGTATGGAGAACAAACTTACTGAATGTTAAACAGTTTCTAATATCTTCTGATTAGGGCCACCTTCATTAATGTGGTGTAGTAATGGACTAAGATTGGAGTGACCTAGTGTCACCTTCAGCCTTAGGAACTCCCTGGCTGCCTTGTGATCATTTAGTCTCTCTCAGTTCAGAGTAGGATGGTGTTGTAGGAATTCAAACAAATTTCTGGAGAAAAGGCATGGTATCAATCTGATAAACAAACAAAATGTATTCCAGATGTGCTGGGCTTCACCTTCCAAAATACTGACTGGGATATGAAAATTTAAGGTTATAGAAATAAGGTTAGGGCCATAAATAAATATATTTAAGATGTTAAATAAAATCAGTAATGAATATTCAAGATTTGATTGTTTGGGTCTGCTTTATACATAACAGTAAACTATTAAAAAAAGGTGCGTGATCAGTTATCCCACAGTAGCATCACTTTTTGCATGAACTAGGATACTTCTTCAACAAACTTTGGTTTAAACATCCTGATGTAAGATTTTGTGTGAACACAGTCAGTTTTCCGTAGGACAGGAAGCTAAAACCAAATAACCAGTTTATAGTAAATAATTCAGTTATCACATCACTAGAATGAGGAGATACATTTTTCATGTTATGCTCACTCACCATTCTGAATTAGCACTATATGTTGTGTAGATATTCTAGCTTACTGACTGTTAAAGAAAATTGGAAGGACGCAAAGGAATTTAATGTATTACAGATTTTATGTTCTTTTGTGTTCTCTTAGTTATATATCATGGTAAGTCATGACTATTTTTTTGTTTTAATTTGGGTCCTACGTTTTTGTTTGGTATAGTTATAGCAGCCTAGGGAAGCTAAATGTTCACTGCGTTTGAATACCAGAGAGCTCAATTAGACCATGCATTGGGAATACAATAGTCCAATCTAATGTTATGAGATAGTAAATTTTAATGCATCTGCTGCATTATAGACTTTACAATATAGATATTGCTTTTATTTAACCAATTTATATTGGCTTTTACAAATAATTTAATTATAATAGATTGGTTCTTCCACACGAAGTTAGACAAGCAATGCAGAAGAGTACAGAATTATTAGACTCATTAAACATTTCATCATGAAAGATTTTCCCTGTGAATCATTGAATTAGATGCATTTGACTATTACTTTCTACTATTAATTTCTGTGTAATCTGACAAGAAAAGCTCCATGCTTACACTATGCTGAATATTATGAAAGACAGGCACATTGAATTATTATGGTGAAGGAATTATATATGGATACATACTTTATATACTACTTTGTGGCTTTCAAAGTTTCCTTCTAGATCATATCATCCAAATTCACTGATATATCAGCCAATAAACAAAGCTCAGTTTCGTGTTTATTTCCAGGGGGAAATTAAAGAATGAATGGTTGGCTGCATGTTTAAAATGTTAATTTTTTTTCTCCAAAAGGGTTGAGAGAAGGATTACAAATCTTAGCCTTGTGTCATTGTGGCATTACGTTCTCATCCATTGTAGTCTTTCATCACTACTTATAGTTAAAAAGTGTGGTTCCCAGCTGCAAAAAAAAAAAAAAAGATGCTTGTGGTTTAGTACTATGTAATGGTACTTAATGTTACCGTTTGGCATATTTTAATGGTTGAAGTGACACTGAGTAAGATTTCTGAAGCATAATGTTTTGGTAAGTTGCCCTAAGTTTCATTGTAATGTTAATTTTGCAGTGGGTGTGTTTCTATTTTAGTATTAAAAAGCTGTAATTTTAAGATACCAGTATCTAGCAAGCTATATCTCTGTAAAGTTTATAATAATGAATGTATGTGTGTGTGTGTGTGTGTGTGTGTGTATGAAGAGAAGCAATACAGTATCTATTTATTCTATAACATCAAGATAATTATGTCACCAATTATTTGTGTTTAGATTTCTTAAAGTTCATAGCCCCAATTCCTCTTATGCTACCAGTTGAAATACTCATATAATAACCCAGCAGTCTCATTCAACCTAGAGGACAGACAACTTGTATCCTGTCTTGGATCTGCGGGGGATGTGGCTGATAGTAAGATCACTGAAATGTGCAGACTGATATTTCTGGGTTAATGTACTTCAGTTTGGGATAAATTAAAAGAAATAGAATGAGTGCCTAAGAACAGTGCATTTTACAGTACTTCTTTTGAAAAAAAAATCCCTTAAATGAAAAAAAAAATAAGGTTTTAGAGACATTGATTTTTAAAGGGACAGATTGGATAATTTTTGTCCTTCTTTTCTTTAGTCTTCTCCAAATATAGAAATGTAGATTGAAAATATTCAGCCTTGCCCACTCTGGACTAGTGAATGAGATAGATTCTGTCTCTAGTTGTCATGAGTGCTTTGAAAGTAAATTGGAGACCAACAGCTTTGATAACTGATGGAGATAATATTATGAATAGAACCTCACTTATTTTAGACGTACAACTCAACATGACAAAGTTGTCACTGGCAGTGCTGAGCAAGGAAACTAACTGAATATCCCTGTGCACTTATTTGAATTTTAATACCTTGTTTTGACTTCCTCTCCATAAACATTTTGGAGCAAATGCCCGAGGAAATTAAATATTAGCCCCAGTGGGGTACCCCATGGTTCTATCTTAGCCCCAGGACTCTTCAACATCTTCATAAGCTATTTAGATGAGGGAATAGAAGGAGAACTCATCAGATTTGCAGACAACACCAAGCAGGAGGGAATAGCCAACACTTGAACACAGAAGAATCTTGACTTGAACAATGCCCCCTATACAACAAAATGCCATTCAGCAGTGAGAAAAATACTGTATATATAGTTTCCCAAAATGAATTATTCCCTGATTTTCTATAACCTGATGAGGCCTATATCATCCATCTCATGCAATTATTAAATAATATTATACAATGTGACTTCCACTGTTTTTTAAATAGCTCATAACTAGAATTAGCTTTCTGCTTTGATAATGCAAAGATAGTCATGTTTTTGTCTACTACTACCCTCTGAGTTTTACATGTCAGAGATACATATGCCATTCAAATCTTGCTTCTTGACCCAGGAATAATTTCATATTTGCAACCTCTACCAGTGACTAATTCATTTAATCTGCAGTTTCAAAAAGTAACAGTCATCCAAAGACTTAATTATTATAATAACTAGCAGAGTTTTTAAAATTTATCTACTTCTTTCTTTTTCTTGCTTTTAGCACCAGCTCACCTGATAAAGTTTACACATATTTTTGGAGCATATTGGTTGATCTCAATTAAGCTATTTGTTAATTATGGAGTTATTATTTTCCATTCCTTAGCTTTATTATTGTGTACTTTGAATTATAGAACTCTTCAGAATGGCTTTGTGAACTGATCCTTCCATATAATAACAAGCCCCTCCACTCTTCATAGCCCTGCAACAGAATGCACAGATAAATGTGATTACTTCATTTCTCCAGTTTTCTTTATTTGACAATATATTTTGGGTGGGGGTAAGGTGCTTCCAGACAAGTGAAATCCAATTTTAAAATCAACTAGCCATCTATTAGTAAATTCCAGACTTTTATGCCCTTTGTGTTAGACCACTTCATATGTTAATAAATGTCAGCAAGGCCCAGTGGATGGCACTGTTGGTCTTTGATGAGCTGGGCCCAAATCCCTGATCAATTGGAAACTCATTGGGCAAGCCAGATATGTCCCTATTGATCAGTTCTAGCTTTCGTTCTGAAAAACAGGAATAATGAAACAAGCAAGGTAATTGTTTGTAAACCATGTTGAATATCACCAGCCATTTCAACTTAAAATCAGACAGTTAACTTACAGAGGGCTTACACTGAACAATTTTTTTTACAGTAGTCTTGAATTCAGAGGAATGTCAAAAGAATGCCAACATCATGATAATACCCATTTTACAGATAGGAAAATTAAGATTTTTTGATTATGACCTATCCCAGGTAGAGATCAGCATTGTGTTTCCCACAAATATCAATATGTCCAGATAACCACTAGGTTATCTGTCCCAAATGGGGGTGGGGAGGAGATACACACATATATAGTTAGAATCTTGTAATAAGAAAAAATGAATAATAACATAACATGTTATAGGAAATTCAATATGAAATTAAATATTTTAAGGCACAAAGACACCTTGGTGACCTTCAGTTATTTTGGATTTCATTATCTATTTGTATACAGCCTGGTCAGAGGCAAGAGATTATGATAGCCACCATTGAAAACATCTAGAGTTACCATGAGGCCTATTCCTATTCTAAGAATAATTTACTAAAGGATGAACTAGATATATAGCAGTAATTCTGTAGGGCACTGTTTTCCCTCCTGTTTTTTTTTTCTCCATCTCCCGCCCTCTTTCTATAAAGGATTTGAGAAACAATAGCTTTCCAAATATTTCTGAGCTACAGCTTCAGCACAATTGGCCTTGCTGGATGCTAGAAACTATAGTTCAACATCTAAAGAACTCTGTTTTGCATCAAAAAGCAGATACAAAAGAAAGTAAATAAATAGTAAACACAAAAAAATTAACCTGAAAATGTGTATTGGTGGTGGGGGCCAGAGTCCTTAGTATTCAACTAAGAACACACACAAACATATGCAAAATGTGTATTTGTATTTAAAAAAAACTTTTATTTTTTCTAATAAATCATTTGTTTCTATTGTTCAGTCTTAGACAATGTAACAAAAGAAAAAAAAGTCTTTGTCTTCTTTCATATTTTGAGAGAGATTCCATCAATATTGTTTGGACTTTATTGTACATCTAATTATCCGTCTATTCATTCCAAACTCAGTTATTTTGCAAACCTGTGTTATCACTTCAGATGCACTGACTTCTTAACAAGGAGTCAAATCTGCAGCACTTTGCTTAAAATGTATTCGGAAAAATAGGCTCACCAAGGATCATGACTGTAAATTTCACAGCTAGTAGGCCATAGGTACAGGACGATCTAGCGATGTTTGAATTGCACAAGTCTTCAAGAGGCCCAGTCAAAGTGGAAATGAATTGTAGCCTCTAAATTGGAGCTGTTTGCTCTAAGGTAGACTTTCCCCAAACTGGTGAACCACTTGTGGTGTTTAACTTTAATTCCTTAAATACAGTTATGATGGGAGATGATGGGAGATACCAAGTTCAAGACATTGGGAAAATACCAAGTTGGGAAAAATCTTTTGATTTTGCAATGCTTCACACCAGGGGTGAAATCCAAAATTTTTCCCTACCGGTTCTGTGGGCGTGGCTTGGTGGGTGTGGCAGGGGAAGGATATTGCAAAATCTCCATTCCCACACCACTCTGGGGGCCAGCCAGAAGTGGTATTTCCCGGTTCTCCAAACTATTCAAAATTTCTGCTACTGGTTCTCCAGAACCTGTTAGAACCTGCTGGATTTCACCCCTGCTGATAACCCTATTAATTTTAGATTGCTGGGGACAGAAATGTTCTATATTAATTAATTCTCTGTCTCCACTGTTAAAATAAATTTAGTACATATGCTTCAAGTCCTTTATTATTTTATATAAAATATATATTTTAAGACCAAGCTTGTTCAGTTTGTCAGCTCTGACCATGTTCCATTCCAGAGTTGGGATAGAACTCCAAAAATTCCACATTTGCTACTTTTGTACCCATGGGTACAAAACAACTTGTAACAGAACAACTTGTTACAACCCTGTAGTGATGTCATTAAGCAATTCCTTCTTGGTGATGCTGCTATAGATGGATTTGCATAGTGAGGTCACCACAGAAGCACATATTATTTCTTGCTTGCCAGCAAAAAAAAAAAAAAAAAGGCCAGCCAGTATTTTTTAGAATAATTGTTGACTGCAGCCTACTGTCCTTCTTCTCCCAGCAAGGAATAATTTCTTCTCCTTTTTCTTAACACACTCTGAAGTTTTTAAAAAAAAACATTCTGAAAATCAATTATGTCAATTGATTTTGCTGGCTATAGTGCAGACACCTGCTTCTTAGACCACTGGGGATTGAAATCTTGTTATATTAATGTCAGAAATTAATCATCAACTTCCATACCAAACCTTTCTAAACCTGGTTCTTTCAGATGTGTTAGGACTCCAACTCGTGTCCTGCTAGTTGGGAATTCTGGAAACTTTAGTCCCAACACACCATGAGCACATCAGATGGTGAAAGTCTGCACATAGTATATGTGTGGATAATGGCCATAAGACTGCAACAGACATATCTTGCTTTTTGCAAGCAAGTATTTGGCTAAAACAATGTGATAACAAAGGTGAAGAGCCTATGGAGAAGCGAACTCACTTTTTTGCTGTGCTGGTAGAAGACCATAATAAATAATGCATATGAAACACAATCTCCAAATAGTGATTTTTTTAAATTTTTTTGCTGCTGTCTTCCAGAGGTCAGATTTGTGTGACTGACACTGCAACTGCTGATCTGAGATTCACACAGGCAGCTTTCAACCTTTTGGCAAACCAGGATGGTTAGAGTTTCAAAAAGTAAAGCTGAAATTATGCTGCTAGAACAGACCGCTTAACCCATGGTGATTGGGGGGAGGGGGGGAATACTTTGTCATTCCTGTATACAGAGCTCCTGCAAGCTTTAAATGAAAGACTTGGTTCACACTTGCATTTTATACTTGGCCTCCTGCTGGTCAGAAACTTGCAGTTTAGGTATACATAATAATAGCTACCTTCTAAGGATGCCATAAAAATGTGTTCTTCCTTCCCAATGATCTTTCAGCACCCCCTGGCTTCTGTTTCTTGCAGCAACCAGGAAAACAGAAAGTCAACACTTTGAATGCCTTATCTTCTCTTTTCGTGATGGAATAAACTGTGCACTGCATAAGGATAGACAAAGAGGTGAGAATGCTGCAGCTGAGGATATGAAAGGGTTCTGTTGAGAGCATCCATCAGAATTAGCAGAACTGAGAACTGATTCAGGAACTTCTCAATTTGTGGAAGTTCATGTAGGTCTACAATTCCCACCATCCATCTACCTGGTCATTTAAAAAGTTAATTGTTGATGTATGTGTCTGTGTGTTTCTGAGTTTTAATTTGCACTGAGGAGAAGCAGAGAAAATCAATGGAGAATTATTCATTCAATTTCTATAGAAACTCATCTCAATCAATGACTCTGGATGGCTTACTGTTCAAAAATATATTACAATTAAGACACTAAAACAATAAATTTTTAGTGTTAAAAACAATTGTTTTTTAAAACAATAAAAATAAAAACATCCAAAATAAATATAGATAGCAGCCAAGATGTTTGGCCAGTTAGCAATACAGCCAGGAACTGGGACATACTAGGCATCCCAGGCTCAAAATAGCCAGTTTTAGGGTCTTACTAAAGGCTAACAGGGTTGAAGCCATTCTATTCTCTGAAAGGAGGATGTTCTATAGAGCAGGAGCCACTGTAGAAAAAGCCCATCTTCTAGTCACCACACTCTTCAGCTGCAGAATGGGACAATTCATCCTGACCACATGCCCATGTCCATTTCACCTGGGCTTCCCTGGTCCAGCTAACCCACCTTGGGCCTTCTTCCATGTTTGGTCCTCCACAGATACTTAACCCAACTCAAGGCAATCCACTATAGGCCTTCATCCATGGCTGGTCCGCCACTGGTGATATACCATTGCAACTACTACTATAACGCTTATGTGATGCTGCCTAACCACGGGTGATATATGGAACACAAATCTTCCCAGCCAATTCCCCCAACAGGATGATTAGCGATACCTCCGGTGCTTCTGGCTTCTGGTGTGCTTCTGGCATACCTGCCAGTGAGAGGTTCAGGGAGCAGCAGCAGCAGCAGTACTAGAAAGCGATAGCGGTATTGAGGGCACTGGAGGGGACGCCATGATGGGAGCTTGTGCAGTATCCAGCAGCATTGGGATTGTGGGGGAGGGGGGAGGCTGAAGGAGTGGTTGAAATGTACTATTCTTATTAACTGGATATGTAACCTACCTTTCCAGTGAGACACTTACCCCAGCATGTACACCCCTTCAATAGCCAACCACAAAATTCATTCCAGCCGAACCAATGAACTGAAAAATGATTAATGATCTTAGAAAAAAAAATGTTAATGTTTAATCGCATTTCAGTTCATTGGTTTGGCTGGGATAAACTTTGTGGTTGGCCACGGATGTGCATGTTGGTGGCATGTCTCTCGCTGGAAAGATAGATTGCAGGTTGCTGCTGACTTACTTTGAAATGATGCCCGACTTTTTTTTGTCTTTCTGACTTTGGTTGGGTTCTTTGCTGTTGGCTTCTTTGGCAGTTTCTAAGACCACCTCCACAGACAAAGGGAGAGGGCAAAGAATATAAACTGAGAGCAAACCCCACTCCTTACTAGCACTGATAATGTTACCTAGTTTGGGTAATGAAATGTCTGCAAGTAAACAAGAAAGCTTAGAGAGCACCAAGGACCCCTCAGCCAAAACTTTGCTGAAGAGTAGAAGTATCCTGGCCAAAAAGGAAAAAAAGGCTCAAAATAAGTTGGTGAGCGGTTGCATTGTAGGCCAGAAGTTCCCCATTCCTGATGTAAAGCATCCCTATTCTTCTCTATGTTAGAAAGAAAAATATCAAAACCTGCTTCCTTTGTAGGAAGTGTTTCTCTGCCACTAATTACATTGCACATATATTCTGTGCTGATCCTTTTTTCTTCTGTCCATGGATGTCAAACCAAGACTGTTCTTTTCAAGACACTTCAGAGAGGAGGATTTAGTCCACTCCTGCTATTCCCCAAGATCGCATTGTGTTAATTCAATTACAGTAAAAGATATTTAATTAAACCCAATGGATAATGATAGTTCTAAGAGGATTTAGCATTGTATTCTCGAAGCTCTTTATGAGAATTACCTAATTGATACAAGAAAGAAGCTTAAAAATTGTGTGAGAATTTCATCAGAATTGATGACTAGGTTAGCTTTTTCTGACTACAGTTTAATATTTTTTTTCTAATACATTATTAAGAAGCATTCCTATTTGCCACAATTATACCCTGAAATTAAGGGCAGTCTGAAATGTTCCTTGATGGATTCCAGGTGTTGCAGAAGACAAAAGCCATTGCATCAAGTAGAACTTGAGGTAACAATCTATAAAAGAAAAACACAAATAAGTATTACCCTTGTTTCTCAAGGTAATAAATTAACAAGACCTCTCTCCAGTCATTTGAAAATAGAATATATGATGCAGAATAGAAGACAAATGCACCAAGTTCCTATCCTGGGGGGGAAAGAAATTATAATTAACCATGAGCAAGATTACAGTATTTTCCAAAGTGAGAGATGTGCACCTGTTTACCTGTACTTAGAGTTCTTATATTCCCTATTAGCATAGAGAGACCAAAATACTAAATGAACTCCAAGATACTTTCCAATCTATACCTTATTTGATTTAATTAAATGAAGGCTCTGTGAACAATAATAAAAGTAATAACTTTGTAACAAATCACGATGAGATCCATAAGAACATACGACAACAAAAGTACTCATTCTAAAATCAGCCATCTTAACTTTTTTTAAAATATTCCACGATTTTGCAGCACTGTATAAAGTCATGACTTTGTGATTTTAATGAACAAGGGATAATAATAATGAAATGGTGTTGATAGAATCATAGGCAATTAAGCTACTGTTTTCCAAAAGCACTAAGAAAAAAAAATCAAATTGGTGTCTCCATGATTGGAAACATTCTTAATTTTGTATATTGCTTAACATAAGACCAAATGAAATGATCCATATCCATAATTCTTTTCCTCCATACTTTTGAAAAGACATCTTAAAAATTAAATATAAATGTGACTTCCTGTTGTCTTTTACGGGTCAGTGCGATGGCTCAGTGGTTAAGGTTAGAGGTAGTATTCAGCCACTTCTGACAGGTTCTGGAGAACCACTAGTGGAAATTTTGAGTAGTTCAGAGAACTGGTAAATACCACATCTCATTGGCCCCACCCCCATCTATTCGCTGCCTCTTGAGTCCCAGCTGATTGGAATCCCAGCTGATCGCCTGAGTCTTCTTTTGTTGCCCTGCACAGGAGAACGGAGCTGAAAAGCAGGTTAGTGGGGTTGGGAGGGAATGGGGATTTTACAGTTTTCTTCTCCTGCCACACCCACCAAGCCATGCCCACAGAACTGATAGTAAAAGTATTTGAATACCACCACTGGTTAAGTTGCTGGGCTTGTGATAGCTTGGGTTCGAGACCCAAGTGCCACGTGATAAATAGGTACCAGTTGGTGGGAAAGGTTACTGCTTTCTGTACTTTCATGCTGACCACACGATGATGGAAGTGTCTCTCAGACAATACAGGCTTCCTCAACTGAGAATCGGAGATGAGCATTGCCCTCTTGAGTCAGTCAGGACTTGGCAGGGAAACTTTAATCTTTTTTATTTTCTTATAGCAATTATAAATAAAATAACCTCTTATTCTATGGTTACTTCATTGTTTACATTTTCTCTGTAATCTATTTATTCTAATCCCCAAAATAATATATCATAACTTCATTTTTTCTGTTTCCAGCAAAAAAAGTCAATAAGAGGTTTCCAATCATCATTGCATTTAGGCAATCTCCCATCTCTAATTAAAGCAGTCGATTTGGCCATCTCAGCAAGTTCCACCATTTTCACAATCCAGATTTCCGCATCTTTGTTTTTGCACTTTTCTTCCTTCTTTCATTCTTCTTCTTTTGTCATTCTGAATATTAGTTATTGTTAGTTTTATATTAAATTTTATAATATTTTATTTTTTTTAAAATTGTAAATTTTAAATATATGTGTGAGGCACCTGCACCTCAGTCAGATTCAAAATCAGTCACAATCTATGAAGTTACCCTTCATAGATTGTAAAATAAGTCTATTTTATTTTTATTTTTATTATATTTTATTATTTTAGATGTTATCATATTATCCATTTCAGTTCTGTCGTTTGGGTTATCACTTTCATTTCTGTACAAATCTCCCAAATAATTTCATTACATTTGCATTACATTACTGAGCTGTGGTGGCACAGTTAAAATGCAGAGCTGCAGGCTAATTCTGCCAACTGCTGACTGCCAGCAGTTTGGCAGTTCGATTCTCACCAGTTCCAGGTTGACTCAGCCTTCCATCCTTCCGAGAGCAGTAAAATAAGGACCCAGGTTGTTGGGGGTAATATGCTGACTGCTTGGAGAGCAGTAACACACTGTGAAGTGGTATATAAGTCTGAATGCTATTACTATTTACTTTTAATTTCATTCACTATGCCAAGGGTCATTGTGTAGTTCCTTGTACCTAGTTCCCAAGCAATCTTTTTTTCTCATCAAAATCAGCCTGTATATTCTCCGCTTCTTTTAATGTTTATCATTTCTTGTTCTCTGACTTCATTCATTGCATCCTTTTTTTTTCTTTCTAAAACCTTGTAGCAATATATTTCTCTTATCTTCATTATGCTCACAAATACAAAGAGAATGCTTCAACTCACAACATAAAATGCTCTTGTTCATTGTTTCAATAGATTTTTCTTTTTACTACTACCCTCAACTATTATTTGTTTTATTTAGAATCTGGTAGGAACTGTATGCTGTCTTTCTCCTTCGGGTAAACATCTGTTTGAAAAGAATGTATGCCAATAGAGATTTTTATGAAAATTCATTTTTTATCGTTGAATATTTATGATTAGGGACCTGGTGTCTCAGCTTCTTCTTGTCCTCAACAATGAGCAGATATGAAGAGCTCAGTAAATACCTTGTTAAAATTGGCTTTTCATGATCCTTGACAATTTACCTGGGCTAAAAATGAGAGATTAGGTGGGAATCTCTAAATAATGCATGAGCCCAAATATTAGAGAAAGCAAATATTATTTGCCTGTCGTTTCCATTGTTTTCATCCACATCGTATAATATTGCTGTGGTATGACTTTGTCAGGATAATTTCTGTTTAGGAGTGAATTTTTGCTCTCCTTATCTATAATTTGGTTGCATGCTTAGCATTATTTCCTACATTATACAAATATAGTTTGTTTAATATTTCATATCCACATTTTGCATCTGGTAACTTCCATTGGTGGGCTTATATCCATTATTTGGCAAACAAAATTCTGACTTATAGTAGCATGTGAACCTAGTCATAATAACTAAACCATCTTAAAACATTAAAACATATTGTTCTTGTCTGCCAGTAGTCAAATTTTGGTCAGATCTGTAACCAGTGGAAGAGTGGGTATACTTTTTTCCCAGTACTTTTTACTTTAGTTAAACATCTCCTCCCCAATACTGCTGTAAGTTATATATAGGACAAAACAGTGATTTCCTATATTACAGCTGCTTTTAACCAAATAAAGTATCATTGATGGATTTCCCATTCAGTTCAGTTTGATCATGAGATGCTCAGCCATCATGCTAACTGGATATACTGGAAGTTGTAGTCCCAGTCCATATGCATCAAGCTGGGGAAAACTGTATTTAAACATATAAGGGTATCAGTTTTCTTCTGTTTATAAGGGCTTTGTGTGGTCAATAGGTCTTGTGATGTGAGGTCACGTCAGTTGAGGGTCCCATCAGGTCAAGGTCTTGTGATGGGTCTAACAGCCAGAAATGACAGCAGGAATTCTCCAACCTCTAGGAATAGCAATAACCCACAGCCATACTCTGCCAGGAATTATCCAGAACCAAAGACAAGATATAGAAGGATGAAAGAAACAATGTAATTTACAAAATCAACTGTAACAATTGCAACCAATTCCACACGATACAAACATCATGTCAATTAAAAACTAGGATCACAAACACCAGCTGGCAGTCAAACGCCACAATCCCAAATCTTTAATCTCTACCCACACTGACACCAAACAGCACCAGTTTGATTGGAGCAACACAAAAACCATCAGCCATGCTACCACCCACCATGCTCTAGAGTTCATTGAAACCTGGTGCTCCACAAGAAATTCCATCAACAGACACATTGACCTACAACCAGTGTACGAATCAGGGGTGAAATCTAAAATTTTTCCCTACTGGTTCAGTGGGTATGGCTTTGGGGGGGGGGATTCCTGTGACTGAGTGGGCATGACCAAGTTGACATCACTCTCAGCCATGCCCACTAAGTCACATGACCACCACCACCACCAAGCCGTGCCCAAAACACCCAATAGGAAAACTTTTAATTTTTTTTTTCTATTTTAAAACCCTATTTTCCCCTGTCACGAGATGCCTGCAGCCACAGCCTCTTTTTTTCGGTGCACCTGGAAGCGCTTCTTCTGCCGAAAGATGAGCGACTGCAGGATTCTTGTAGAGAAACTTACTGGAGCTGTGCTCCCCTTCTTAAGCACACAGGGAGAGGGCCAGGCCCAGCACTGTGGATCCCACGGCGGTTTCCCTTTGGCCTGGGCAGTGGCGGTTACCCAGCCATAGTGGGACATGGGGCAGGGGGAGAGGCCAATGCAGCCCCCACTGAGTCCACTCTGACTAAGCGATCGCAGTGCCTCCGCAGTAACAGGTGCACTGCGGCCACCATGTCCACCTTCACTTCCATGCGCTGCATTGGAAGGGGCTGCCACCACCACTGCCACTCCCCCTCCCTGCCTGGTTGCACAATGTTTACACATCCGCTTGCCCTCCCAAAGCAACCCTGCCGCCATTTGCTTTCATTTCAACAATGGTGTGTGTTTAAGAAGAGTGAGTGTCTTCTCCTGAATGCGGCACCAGTGTTCTGGAGGAGGAGGAAAGCGAACGCCAGTGCCATGTTCAGGAGAAGATGCTCGCTTTTCTTCTTAAACACACACTGTTGTCTGCTGCAGCTGATGAAAGCGAACAGCAGCAGCACGGTGGTGCTCCGGAAGGGCAGGCTGGCCACAGATATCCTGGGGCTGCTGCACATGCACACGTTCACTTTCTTCCTTCTCCCGCTGCAAAATGAAAGCGAACAGCATGGGGTTGCTTCAGGAAGGCAGGCAGACGTGTACACATTGTGCAGCCAGGCTGGGAGGGAGAGTCGGACAGTGATGAAGCTGTGGAGGACTATGGGCCAGTCCTGGACTCTGAGGAAGGCCAGGACGAGGGCTCAGAGGCAGAGGCAGAGATGGGGCCAGGGCCATCTGGGAGCGATGCACAGACTCTGGAGCCTCCAGAGGCAAACAGCAGAGAGGGAGAGGAATAGGAGGAGCCTGTTCCTAGTGCATGCATGAGAAAAGCTGCCAGAAGGCAAGGGCAGCTTTAAAAAAAAGGATGACTCAGGAGTAAGGCCAAGAGATGATTGGCCCCTCCCATAAGGCTTAAAAGACCAGCACTGGCTCTTGGGCTCTTT
>JANHFM010006754.1:20386-30634 GCA_032468115.1 Grayia smithii
AAAGAATTCTATTCTATTCTATTCTATTCTATTCTATTCTATTCTATTCTATTCTATTCTATTCTATTCTATGTACACACATACTGTGATTGACTTATGAGCCCTGGGTTTTGGTACAACCTGTTTATTAAAGGGAACTGGACATTATATATTATACAGTTGAGGTAATCCTCAACTTATGACAACAATGGAGTGCAAAATTTCTGTTGCTAAGTGAGACAGTTGTTAAGTGAATTTTGCCCTATTTTATAACATTTCTTGCCACAGTTGTTAAGTGAATCACTGCAGTTGTTAAGTTAGTGACATCCTTGTTAAGTGAAGCTGGTTTCCCTTTTGAGTTTGCTTGTCAGAAGGTCTCAAAAGGTGATTGCATAACCCTGGGGCACTGCAACTGTCACAAATACATGTCAGTTGCCAAGTGTCCAAATTCTGATCATGTGACTGCGGGGATGCTGCAAGGGTTGTAAGTGTGGGAAACAATCGTAAGTCCCAAAGGTGCTTTTTCAAGAGGCAACTGGATTTCCTTGTTTTTCTTTGAAGACATTAGGCTTCTCATCCAAGAAACTTCTTTGATGCCTCTTGAAAAAGCACCTTTGGGACAACCATGACCTCGATGAATGAGAAGCTTCATAGACAGACATAAGTCACTTTTTGAAAGCCATTGTAACTTCAAACGGTCACTAAATGAACTATTGTAAGTCGAGGACTACCTGTACCTCAGAGCCGTTCAATTAATAGTTGAACCAAGGTTCAACTCAATGACACCAAGTAATGAAAATCAACAGAAGACTACTTCATCTGCTACAACCCCCAGAACAGAGAACTTGCTATTGTGATGCTCACTAACTTTAAAAAGAAATCACACAAACCCATGGAGAATTGGGACATGCTGACTGCTTGCCAATAAGGTTGTATCAGGGGTGGGTTCTACTTACCTTTACTACCGGTTCTCTTCCTGCACAGGCACGCGCTCACTTTGCTCGCACACGCGTGAGCCTAAAGCGTGCTACCGCACATGCACACTTAAGGTTTTTTTCAAGAAAAACCTCAAAACAAGCTATTTTCGGGGGTTTTACCGGAAAGAAGTATGTTCGGGCACGCAGGGGGGCCTGGGTCCGAGATGCGGAGCACCGGTTCGCAACCTCACCGCTACCGGATCACGCAAACTGGACCGAACCGGGAGCAACCCACCATTGGGTTGTATCTAATACTGGAGATGAGCTGGGGGGGGGGGTTTAGTGCCCGGTGCTGGGAGACACAGGTAAAAAAGGGAGGATTTTGCTCTCTTGCTCAGCTGTGAACTTCCTATGGGCAACGTTCCTTGCGTTTTTATGATCGTTTTTCCTCCCATTCAGAGGAGAGCTTGAGCAAGCCCAGCCCTTAAGCGAGAGAAGTCTAACATGATCTTCTCATTATGTAAAAACACTTGGCAATGCTCCTCCATATATATATATATATATATATATGGATAGTCTTAGCAATTCTGTATCCGGTTTGGGAATTCCAAGAACTTCTGCAATTGTCTTTTGCTTAACCACACATCTGCGAGGAAACAAGGAGAGTCATGTCCCTACATGCAGTGCCCTGTCATTAGGAACGAAGGATGCATTCCCTTCTCGCCAAGGCAGTGCATAAACCCCTCGTGCTCACCGCACCTGGAGTGCTGGCCTCCCAGCCCTAATCTCCCGCTGAGACCTCTGACAAAGCAAGCAAGCCATGACCTCCCTACCATTAGGTGGAGAAATAGGAGACGTGGGGAGAGCAGTGAAATATTGGTCACCTAAGAATAACTCCCATTGCAGTTCCCAATACAGCCACATCAGGACAAGCCTGATCCATAGAGTAGGGGAGCAAAAAAGAATAAATAAATAAAAAATAGCCAACAAAAGGCTTTAGAGCTCGTGCCTCTGCATGTTGCTCTTATGCGAAAACACTGTTTGAGATCAGGGATGATTTCTGATCTCAGCCGAGTCACAGCTGGGGAAACAGAGATTTTATTAATAGCTTTGCGATAACAAACCACATCAGACAGGGAGAACCACAGCTCCCTTCAGACATACCTGAACTTAGCCCTTCCCAAAGGAAACAAGTGAGGGAGAGAGAGAGAGAGAGAGAGAGACGGTTATGTTTAACCAGCCGGAAGGCATCAGCGGAAAAGGAGAAATGAGAAGAAAAGAAAAGAGATAATCCTAAATAAATACCCAAGAGGAATCTATCAATCAGATGAAGGTCCCGATGGGGAGAATGGAAAGTCATGAGGCTAAAAAGGAAGTGGCACAGGGCTTCGTGTAGCAATCTTCCAGGCCTGCAGCCAAAGACATCCTTGGGCCCTTCCAGATAGGGCTGCTGAGCTTAATACTGCCAAAAATACTTCTTGCAACCAACCCAAGAGGAAGAAAAGGGGGAACTCAGTTTGGATGTTGAAACTCTAGAAAAGTGCAGAGAAGAGCAACAAAGATGATTAGGGGACTGGAGGCTAAAACATATGAAGAATGGTTGCAGGAACTGGGCATGACTAGTCTATTGAAGATAAGGACCAATCCGTTCCAATATCTGAGGTGCTGTCACAGAGAGGAGGGGGTCAACCTATTTTCCAAAGCACTTTAAGGCCAGACAAGGAATAATGGATGGGAACTGATCAAGGAGAGATTCAACCTAGAAATAAAGAGAAATTTTCTGGCAGTGAGAACGATCAACCAATGGAACAGCTTGCCTTCAGAAGTTACGTAAGCTTCATCACTGGAAGCTTTCAAGAAAAGATTGGACAGGCATCTGTCAGAAATGTTATAGGGTCTCCTGCTTGAGACTAGATGACCTACAAGGTCCCTTCCAACTCTGTTATTCTCTTCTGTTCAAATTTGAATCAGTTTTCTATGCCTTTTTTCTACTTGTGAAAGCAAGAATCAGTTGGTCTCAAGCCTCCCTTTCCACATTGCCATGAACCTTCAGAAGGTGTAAGGGGATCTCTTAGACCTTATTCTGTCACATTTAACATTTAACTTGCCATTTGAATAGCCAACTCTTTTTTCCCACCCTTAGTGTAGTCTTCAAGCTGTCGTGTTTTCTGACCAGCTATTTGTACATATTAAATATATTTTATTGGATAGTTAAGCTCCATTTGCAATTAAAGCTAAACATTAATATATTATAAAAATTCTTATACAAATTGAAGTAATTGTATGGAAACACACAAAGTTTTATTTTCTGATCAATTTGTATTTTGAATAAATCAGAGGCAGAATATAATACTTCTGCAATGTCTAAAATAGTATATTTAATGTTAAATAATAAATAACAAAGGTGACATCAGCAACATCAAATTTCAATATATGAACTTATTGGCAATATTTTTGTAAAAGATACACACATACATACACACTCAGGTAGAACCTAGACATATTCTTGGAAATGAAGCTGGTGACTGAAATTGGTGTTTTATTTGTAGTATGGCAGCTCTCCATTTCAAATTAGAATAATCTTTTAAGCATTATTTAAAAGATCAGAAGCAACATGAGTCTAATAGATATCAAAAGTTGGGTGGTATGTAGCTTTCAGCAAGGAATGCTATTCATCTATACTTTTATAAATCAACTTCTACCCTCAAAACGACATTATAGGGTACGGCACACCAGAACAACTAGACACAAGGACATTTTTTTCCCGAATGCCATCACTGCTAAACAACTAATTCCCATAACACTGTCAAACTATTTACTAAGACTGTATTACTATTATTCTTCTCATCCTTCCTATTACCTATCTCCTCCCACTTACGACTATAACCTTGTTGCTTGTATCTCTACAATTTATATTGTTTTCTTTCCTAGTATGATTTGATTGCTTATTTAATAACCTATGACTATCACTAAGTGTTGTATCTTATGATTCTTGATGGTTTTTTTTCTTTTTATGTACACTGAGAGCATATGCACCAAAGACAAATTCTTTGTGTATCCAAGCACACTTGTACAATAAAGAATTCTATTCTATTCTAAAATACTTCTTTAATGCTCCAGTTTACAGAGCCCAAGGCATTTCAGTTTATTGATCCTAACAATAGGCAAATAGGATGCTTTGGAAATTGAAATGAGGATGAGAAAAATGAAACAGAATCCTTTAGAAATGATAAATGAAATGTCTTCAAGCAGAACAAAGCAAGTCCCAGTTGCCTTGCTTTTACAGCCCTCTCTAAGCGATTTATAAAGTCAGCATATTGCCCCCGACAATCTGGACCCACATTTTACCAACCTCGGAAGAATGGTAGGCTGAGTCAACCTTGAGCCGGTGAGACCCCAACTGCCAAACTGCTGGCAGTCAGTGATCAACAGAAGTAGCCTGCAATACTACATTCTAACCACTGCACCACTGCAGCTCTTATGCTGCCCCCCAGTGATTCTGGGTAGCCAACAACTGATTAAAAACACCATATAAAGTAAGACACAAAACAATCAATTTATAAAGCTACATGAAGGCTTGTTGACTGGAAGGTTGGTAGTTGAAGACCCAAGCACACACATTGAGATGAGCTCCCATTCTTGCCCCCAAAAGCATACAAATGTGAGTAGATGAATAGGTACCACTTGTGGGAAGATAATTGTGTTCCATGTGCCCCAGCATATAGTCATGCTGGCCACATGACGATGGAAGCATCTTTGGACAACACTCTCTCCTTCAACTAAGAAATGGAGATGAGCATTGATCCCCAGAGTTGCACGTGACTGGTCAAAGGACGCCTTTACCATATAAAAAAATGAATCTATTAGGACTTATTTTAATTTAATTTAATGCCTCTACTTTGCTTAAATTGCAATTTATTTCTATACTTTGCAAAATTTGCTTATAAAAAGGGAATAAAGTAATGGGTATACATGTGACATTAGTCTTGCAGTAACTGTGTGACTATGTTTTAATGAAACCTTAGGCAACTGAGTCTATCTTTCTTCCCTGGCAGGGCTACTTTTTAAGTGTAGAAATAATATACTTTATTTGTAAACATGTTAATGTATACAGGTGGCAGGAGTCCAAAAATCAGAACAAATTAAGAGAAGCAGTTCCTGGTGGATTGCCAGCTATAGGGCAAGAAGAGAGCCATCAATCTTAATAGAAGACAGATGGGAATACAGACACTTACATGTGAATAATCCCTCTGTAACAACATCAGATGCTTTAAATAATAAAAGCATCACCAAGTGCTAGGAGGTACCAGAGAATCAGATTAGCTTACATTTATGCAGAGTCTATATCTGCATTGCAACCTTCATGAGCCAGCTTCAATTTGTATGCTAAAAAAATCTATGCTTATCTTTTTGTTCCAGGCATCTAGAGAGTTTATATTATACTAAATATCAGGAGATGTTGTACCAGACTATAACAATACATAAAAGTAAATGTCCTTTGTCACCATCATCTACTAAGTATGTTAACATCTTCTCTGCTTAAGAGAAACATCTGAGAAATACAACCATCCCCCTTAAAGTACTTATAATTAACTATATTCCTGAGAAAATTTGCATTTTTAATCTCATGTACTGCTACTTCCAACATTGGGTTATTTTGTTATGTCCCCAATGTACAGTTATTTATTCCTGTAAATGTTGAATCTCAACCTACATAACCATCAGACAGTCCAAAATGAGTTCTAAGAAATGTGTTGTTTTGGGTGCATACGCTATATACATTTTCTTTGTCTTACAAGCCCATGCACAAACATATCCCTGTTACTGTGCATCACAATTTGGAAATAATAAATAATTGTGCAAAATCCAAATACCAAAGACAAAGCAAGATGAGCTAAATACCATAAGTAACAAACCAGGCAAACAATCCTCTTTTCAACTGCATTCAAGTCCATAAAAACAAACTCAATAAATATCTTCAACCTTTGATAAGGAAAAACTCACTAACAATTCTAGGGAAGACTTAAAAGATTACTAAATAGTATCTCTCTTTCCTTTTCACTTGCTTTTAGAGTACCCACCACACAAGGGAGCCATTATAAACTGCAGTAAGAAAAATATTTACAAGCCAATGTAAACTAGATACCCCATGAATCAGTATTTGTACAGTTCAGGCACCGAGGATTTCCCAGCAGCAAAAGTTCAGAAACATTTTCATAACAACAGGCTTATTTTTAGTATCTTCTTGGATATTTTCTGACAAAAAGGCTGCTGTGAAAATAACCAGGCACTCTGGGAGAACGAATGCCTTGCTCTGAAACAATGATAACCAGAAGTTACACTCAAGATAATGTAAAATCACTGCAGGAATGAAAGCAATAATGCAAAGTATGGCTGCCCTATGCACATTGGCACATGAATGTTTCACCACATACGCAAGGAAAATCACTGTGAGATGGGCAGTAGTATAAACTGTACAGATAAATAAAATAGAAATGTATTTCTGAACTGCTATTATTCTTATACTGGCCTAATGCCAAAGATCTCTAATACATCACAAATCAAAAGGAATTACCTTTAGATTATAGTCTTTTAAAAGGCAGGATTTTGACTCAGGAGTTAAACAGTGACATTGAGATGTTGAAGGGAGAATAATTTGTTCACATAGAACAGGGAAAGGGAAGCTAGCCAAGTCTATGTGTTGTGCAAATTATGTTGGGTAAAACAAGCCTACAATGCTACTTTGTACTATGTGAACGATATAGTCAAACTAACTATGGCAGTGGTTCTAACCTTCCTAATGACGCGACCCTTTAATACAGTTCCTCATGTTGTGGTGACCCCAACCATAAAATTATTTTCGTTACTACTTAAGAAATGTGGTGAGGTTTATGAAGATGATTGTTGAAGTTCTGTCCAACGCAAAGACACAAAAGCAATGCAAAGATGCTATTATTACACATTAATATTCCTGCCATTAAAGCAGGCAGTCTAAATGAACACACACACACACACACACGTGTCTATAGGGAGATTCCCAGCCATTCCAGGTCATGGTTGTCCCAAAGGTGCTTTTCAAAAGGCACTTGGACTTTGTTGTTGTTGTTTTTCCTTGAAAACGTTTCGCTTCTCTTCTAAGAAGCTTCTTCAGTTCCAACAAGTAGCTTCTTAGATGAGAAGCGAAACCTTTCCAAGGGGGGGGGGGGGAGAAAAAACCTAAGAAAGTCCTGGTGCCTTTTGAAAAGTACCTTTGGGATACACCTTGAGCAACGCGGAGAACACAGAGCAGGAAAAATAAACCTTTTTAAATAACCCGGTCGCTTTCGGCGGAATTATCGCTTCCCCGCAGCAAAGGAGAACAAAGTAACGAACATGGTTACTTCTACGCTAGCCCAACCTTCTCCAAGTCCACCCCGCTGAATTTGTATCCGCAGAGAAACACCCTCGCTTAAGGGAGAAAGAAAAGCGACCAAACCTTCCTTCCCTGGGTTTACACGAGTCCCAAAGTAACCAAAACCCATTTAGGCGAACTCTTTTATCTTGGACCCAAAGAAGGACGCAGGACGCCGCCCGCCGCCCCTTACGGGACTCGCCCTTCACGCGGAGCCGTCGCCTTCAATCCCCGAAAGTTTCTACTACAGGCAGCCACGCCGTCCGCGCGCCTACAGGGGGCCACCCGCGACTGACGCGCGCCCGAGGGCCAAAAAGGCGGCACGCCGTTCCCTCCGGCCAGCGCTCCGCTTACCTTCCCCTCGGGCGGGTGGGGAGGACGTCGCGTTCTCAGCCTCGAGAGTCTCTTTCCCCCTCTGCCCCGTCCGGGGTGGTAGAATCCCAAACCCAACCAGCTGAGCCAAGCCCACCGCAGTGATGGGTGTTGCTCCGAAGCCTCCAAGAGCGCCGGCTCCTTGCAAAGAAAAAAAATAAAATAAAATAAAATAAATAAACCGAGCGGCGGGAGGGAAGGCGGTCCCGAGCCTGAAGTTTGGTCCAAGAACTGACTCCTCCCGGGCTCGGCTCTCGTGCGGTCGCTTCTGACAAGAGCGAGCCTCCTCCTCCTCCTCCTCCTCGTCGTCGTCTCTCCTCGGAAGCGCTCCTACTCCGCCTAGCCCCTTTTCACGCCCCACAGGCTTGCGGGCGGCGCGAGGCAAAGGGAAGGGGGCTTGCAAGAGTGGGCCTACTCGCCCCCCGTCCCCCCCCCACGCCTCCACGCTCCTTTCTTTATGCTTCCCTTTGCGGCTGCGTTAAAGGTAGCCGCTTTTCCTCGTCCTCCGTCCGGATTTGGTCAGCCAGCCTTTCTAACAGACGCCGAGGAGCAAATGAGATTTATTCCGGTGAATGACCAGATAAAACAAAACATATGCGGAAAGTACCTGTTCTGCATCCGCAAGATTCCAGGTTTAATCCCGAGCATCTTCCTAAAATTAAAAAATAAAAATCTACAGGGCGACCAAGCTTCCTTTTCTCCTGTGGTTAAAAAACAACAACAACTGTATATAGGATTTAGTCTAGGTTTAGTTTTAACTGATGGTTAAAAACTCTTGAGACTTATTTTTTAACTAAAGCAAAACTCTTATCATTCTTCCGCACCCTCCAATCAAACGTTGGGTAAAACAAGCCAGCATGTTGTTGTCGTCCCAAAGGTGCTTTTTCAAGAGGCAATTGGACTTTCTGGTTTTTCTTTGAAGAGGCTTCTCATCCAAGAAGCTTCTTCAGCTTAGAACTCAGAGCTGAAGGAGCTTCTTGGATGAGAAGCGAAATGTCTTTAAAGAAAAAGTAGACAGGCCAGTTGGCTCTTGAAAAAGCACCTTTGGGACAACCGTGACCCGGATGACTGAGAATTTCCATAGACATGAAGCCTGCATGTTAGCTTGTGCTATGTGATCGAACCAAACCACTTTAATTATCATGGTCAGGGGAGGGAAGAAAAGCATGCCACAGTCACAGACTTTGTTTTAAAAATGACTCTTAAATTGAGGCTTGCAGACATGAAGTGTCTGCTAACTTGTATATCTGAAAGTAGGATTTTGTAGGCTAGATGTAAAGATAACCCACGGCTTATTTAACCATGCTTTGCTGAATCAGCTTAGTTAGCTGAATTTATGCACAATAAACCATAGACTAGCCAACCACATTAAAGCTTAGTAGGTTGCATAATCATAGTCTATGTGATAAAACTTTTAGCTGCTATATAAACTCTTATTTAACTATGGATTAGTGTGCAACACAGTGAAAATCAAAACATTAGATGGATTCTTGGAACAAATTGTTTTATAAACTAACTGTAATAGCACAATAGGATAAAGCATTCTGCATAGCTAACATAAATACAGGTAGTCTTCTAAGACTATAATTAGGACCAGAATTTGCATTACTAAGCAACGCTGTTATTAAGTGACTTGCCTGATTTTTATTACCATTTTTGCCACCATTGTTAACCAAATCATTGCAACTACCGGTATTGAGTCACACAGTTGTTAAACTAAGCTGGCTTCTCCCATTGACTTTGCTTGTCAGAAGCCATCTGGCAAATTGCAGATGGCAATCATGTGAATCATGGAACACTACAACTGTTATAAATACATATTAGTTCATATGTATAAGGACTGGTCATAAGTCACTGTTTTTCAGTGTAATTGTAACTTTGAACAGTGGCTAAATAGTTGTCAGTCAAGGACTATTCAGGCTGCCTTGTTATCTCTGTCTCGAGGGGCTATTTAATCACAACTATGTCTTTTTTGTGATTACGCATGACAAATAAGCTTGGAGCAACCTTTACTTTAAAATTATCAGTAGGCTATATATTCTAGAACTAGTAGTACACATCTACTTTAGCCTCTTGTCCAGTGCACCTTTTTAATCAAGATTCCAAATTTATCTAAAGCCAATGTCTTCCAAATCTGAAGAGGCTGCTATTCCCAATTAGTCAGCATAAGCACTTGAAATTAGAATTACAGTAGTTGTTGATTAGCCCACTTTTACAAGCTCAGAGTTCATTATTATATTTGCCCTCACAAAGGCTATATGTGGAGATGAACCCTACAAAGAAAACTACAGAAATTTAACGGCATTAGATAAACTTCTATTGGGGACAGAGGAGAAAATGATCAAAGCAATGTATAAATTTTTATTAGAATACAAAATGGAGGAAGAGTGTGTTAAAGAGATGATGGTGGTGTGGGCAAAGAACTTGGGGTACAATATCAAATTGGAAAAATGGGAAAAATTGTGGGACCAAAACAGGAAATTAACTCTGGCCACATCATACAAAGAGAACTTACTGTAAATTCCGGCGTATAAGACGACTTTTTAACCCATTAAAATCTTCAGATAAGTGGGGGGGTCGTCTTATACG
>JANHFM010006755.1:10837-23341 GCA_032468115.1 Grayia smithii
CACCCTCTTGTATTCTTGGTGTGTGTCTTCTTCCTAGTCTCTCTAACTGTCCCTGCTTTGCCCGTCGCACCCCCCCCTCAGTACTCCCGACGCTCACCCATCACCCTTCCCGTTGTGCGTGTAGCGTGTTTTGTCGGGTTGTTCACCCGACAATCTGTTTTATTTAAATAAACAACAACTTTTAACCCAATAGTTTATCACTTTATCTAAAAATACAACAAAACAGTCTCTTCATTCCTGAATGCGTACTGCACATTCAACTTTTGAAAATAAAGAAATGGTTGCAATATATATTGTATTTAGTGTACTTTGTCCAAAGAAAAGTGGTTAAGGTGCTCAGTTCAGAAAAGCAGAAGATTGTCAGTTCTAATCCTGCCATGAAAACCAGCTGGGTGTCTTTGGGTCAGTAATTCTTTCCCAGCCCACCTCACAGAATTGTCAGTGTGGAGTAACTAGAAGTAATTAGGTAGATATTGTCATCTTGAATTATTTATAAAAACCATAAAGATGGGGAAAAATATAAAATAAATAAGTTAGGGAATATGAACAAGTAAGTGAAAATCATGAGAACTTTCAAGCGAAGATGTAGTTCCCAATGCTTGACTAAGATGAGTTCCCTGTGGATCACATAAGATCATAACCAGGGACTTTAGCATTTGAAAGCAATTTGGGAATATTCCTGAACAAACAATATTTCATCTGTAGATAGGGAAATGTTTCAAGGCAGGTAACGCTGTTTCAAAAAGAAAACTGTCACTGCATTGTGCCTCAGAGGACAGCTTGTATTTCATTGAAAAGGAGTCTTAGCTTACCTCACTTGAGATTCCATCACAAAACTGTCCTTGCATTATTAGATAAAAGAACCCCCATGCAGATCTATCAACATGTCAACTTTAAGTACTTTGAAGGCAACAGAGGTTTGTCTCTCAGGTGAGAACAAAAGCAATGGAAACATAAGTAATTTATTCCTTTTTATTTTTCTGAAGGAGGCAGAAGGAAGCCCTCAGCTATTGGGTTGCCAGAAAAAAGAGGGTAGCTGACAGTGGCCGATACCCAAGTAAAAGCAGAGTAGCCAAAAAACTGATTGACTAACAGTTTTATTCAAGAGCTTTATAAGATTTACAAAGATAAAATGCTGCTTAAACTCAGTGTCCTGATATTTGATTGAGTGAGAAATTCTTCAAAACAGCCTGGCTCAAATTCAGGTACATTTTAAATTATATTTAAGATGGAAAGGCTTAGAGAAATATGACTCAGCTAATTGCCTCTGTGTAAGCAGTTTGGAAAATGACTTAATAGGTGCACAGATCAAAACATTACATAAAATCGGACATTAACATGATTGAATAGGTCCAGAGGTATTTCACGAGAAGAGTACTCCACTCCTCTACTCACAACAGAATCCCTTATACCACCAGACTTGAAATTCTGGGCTTGGACAATCTGGAACTGTGCCACCTGCGGTCTGATCTAAGCCTAGTATACAAAATTATCTACTACAACGTCTCACCTATCAATGACTTCTTCAGCTTCAACCACAATAATACACCGGCAAACAATCAATACAAACTCAAGGTAAACCTCTCCAAACTCGATTGCAGAAAATACGACTTCAGCAACAGAGTGGTCAATGTCTGGAATGCTCTACCCGACTCTGTTGTTACACCTTCAAACCTTCAAAGCTTCAATCTCAAACTGTCTACCATGGACCTTACCCCATTCCTAAGAGGTCCATAAAGGGGGGGGGGTGTATAAGCACACAAGCCTGCCTATCGTCCTGTCCTACTGTCCCCATTTATCTGTACTTACTTCCTTTGTTTATGTTTATGTTTTTGTTTATACCTATATCTGCTATCTTGTACATATTTGACAAATAAATAAATAAATAAAATGAAAAAAATCTGTAAAAGTTATAGTGGTGTGCTCTGTTATCCATTAACAGACAATGTTTAATGAAAATTATAGAAGAAATTAAATATGTAGTATAAATAAATAAGTAGGGATAACTCAGAATTTATTTTTCCTGCTACTTAGTATTTTCTCCTAAAAACATAAGCAGATCCTGCTGGACAGATTCTTGGTCCATCTCTTCCAACAGTGGCCAACAGGTCCCAGCAAATGGCCTTCAAAGGCAGACACATTGCTATCAAGGCTAATAACCATCAATCCTTATGACTTCCATGAATTGACCTAATCCTTGTTTGGAGCCTGTCATGGTGGTAGCCAGCACTACATCTTCTGATGGCAAATTCAAAAGATTAACTATGTATGGTATAAAGAGTTTTGGGGTTTTTTGCCTTTCCTGATTCTTCCAGGATTCAATTTCATTGAGTGACCTCTGGTTCTAGAATTTGGGAAGGGGAAAATAACTTCTCTTTATCCACTTTATCCATACCATGAATAATTTAGTACACCATAATCTCAATACTTCCCAAACAAAAGATTGCTTTGATTCAGGATTTTTCACTGTTCATGACAATATTGTGATCTCTATTATGAATCCCAGGAATTGTTCTAGAGATATATTACTCTCACACACTTCTGTCACCCAAAAACAATAGATGTCAGGAATGAAAGGGCTCACATTGTACCTACAGCCTATAGCTTTCAAATTTGAAAAACATGCCAAGAAAAGAATAAGACAGAAATGCAAGTTCAGCATCATGAACTGATCTCTAGAATAAAACAGCTGGCAAAAGATACATCTGTAGCTTCTTAAAAAAGGTCCCAAACTTAATCTTATTTTAATAACAGTTTGGGGGGAAAATGAGATGTTGAGTCAGATATAATTATTGGGTAACTTGTCATGGAATATTCAATAAAGCATATTCAGTGGGTAATATGTGATGGTAAATGATAGCTAATTTTCAAACTGTATGAACTATGGATTTCATTAGAAGCTTATTAAGCATTCATTAGTAGCTCATTAAGCATTCTCTGTTGGTAAAGTCCAAAGCAATTGTGGAAAAGTGGTCATACACAAAGGAACATAGGACACATTCTCGGTTTCATAAACAATTCATCTGAAGCACTATTGAAACATAATGCCTCATGAATTTACTTCTGGTCTTGATTGTACAAGAATATGCCAAGAACATCTGAATATTCTCCAATCATAATTAAGGATTATATGAATACTATCTGATATCAACCAGTAAATTCCAGTATTTGAGAGGAAATGGAAATGGAAAGCTTTTTGAGAGAGCTTCTTTCATTTCACTTCTGTCAAAAATTATCATTGGGTAGTTTACATTGATATGGAATTATATTATGTCACTTCTGATAAGTTTCTACCTACATCTGTCAGACTTGGGTTGTTGGCTTGGAATGAAACCATGAAAGAGGAACTAAAGAGGATGTGGAAAGTAAAGGCCAAACTTGCGTCAATGGTAGTAGGGGCACTTGGAACTGTGACTCTTAAGAGTGGCTCCAACAGATACTAGGAAGAACATCAGAGCTCTCCATCAGAAAAGTGCAATCCTAGAAACAGCTAAGATCCTATGCAGAACCCTCAAACTCCCAGGTCTCTGATAGAGGACCAAAGATTGAAGAAAACACATAACACCCACAATGATGAGAAGAGAATTTTTTATACTGAAATACATATCAAATGATATAGTGATATAGCAATTATTTTTAAATTGCAAGAAAATTTATCTCTAATTTTGTCTAAAAACTGGCATACATCCTTCGGGAGTTGGGCGGCATAAAAATGCAATTAAATGAATAAATAAATAAACTATGTTAATGTGATTATCAGGAAAAAAAATAGATTGACAAAAATAGTGCTGGGGAAGGATGTTATCATGAAAGCAAAAACTGTTAAGAAAATGGCTACAATTGTGAATAGTGAAGATTTCTAACAACAAATTGTTAAACGGTTAAAAAACAATATCTCTCATTAGTCTTTTACTGCAGTGAAGATTCAAAACAAGGTTTGTGTCCCTCTGCAATGGGCCTTTCCTCACTTGTACTTAACCATGGCATAAAAGTGCTCAGACAATCTCTTTTTCTTCTGCTATATCCTCATGAGATTCCCTTCATCATTTTTACATCTCCTACATGAGGCAGACTTAAATATATTCTTAACTGTTCAAATGTTAAGTTGATGTGTTTCCCCAAGTAGGGAATTTGGTATGACAAGCCATGAGAGTTGTAAGTGAAAACTGACATTCTTCACTAGTTGATTAATAACATCTCAGCCTTATAACTACTGGTCAGGTTAGTTTGGTGTGAGTCTTCTCTGGCTCTTGAACATTGTCTCTCCAGGGAAGTTCTGCATTGTATGATAGGAAAGTGTGCTCCATCCAAACCAGATTCTTCCCATTCGTCCACCAAGTGTCTGAGCCAATTTTGGAACATTTAGATTAATATAATCAGAACAGGTTTTGACAAATGGTTTTTTTTAATTTCTATTTATTTCTATTATTTATTTCTATCTTCTCTGGAGACTCAGGGCAGCTTACAGTTTCGAGCACAACTAAGTGCTCAGCAAATTCCTTCATTCCTTGTATATGCCTGCTTCCAAGCGGCATTTTTACAAAGTCAGTTTATTGGCCCCAGCAATCTGGGTCCTCAGTTTACCTACTCTGAATGGATGGAAGGCTGAGTCAACCTTGGACCTGGTGAGAATCAAACCAACACTAATTGCTGGCATCTGGAACTAAGCCAAAGTACTTAGCCAGAGCATTAATTAGGTGAGCTACCAAGGCCCTTTTGACTGAATATATGTTTTTAAGAGGGCTATAATATATTTAAAAAAATAATCAAAATTACTTCCAAAGTTTAACCAAATCCTGTTTTAGTTTACACTTCAGGAATTATAGCCAAAAACATGAGAACTGCACAGCTAATCACAGTCAACTGAAGATGGGCCTAAAATACTTTCAACATATTGTAAGTTATAGTTTGAAAGAAAAGTCTAAAAAGAAAATCAATAAACATAAAAAACAGCTGTTTAAAATCAGTAAAATCAAGAACAAATATTAGAAACTGATATAAAAACAGAAATAAAAATCTGTTATATTTAGTAAAAGAATATTTTTTTGAAAACAAAGCAAACCTGACTTAAGTTTATGTTCAAATTGGTCCATAATTAAGTGATTTTCTGAATAGTTATCCAAATTATTTCCTTTTCTTATTCTAATTTTCTATTGCTCAAAAATAATTTTGAAACTCAAGAAAATTTTGAGAAGCAGTTTCAACTGTTCTGTGATGTTTGTTATGCCTCACTCATACACAAGTGGTAGTTAAACGAACTCTGTTATTTCTTTACAGATGTTAAATAAAAATACTACAAGATGAAAAAAAAATACTATAATTATTTATAATTATAAAGCATAAAAAGTGAAGCTAATGAAGATTCCAAATTTTCTTAAAGGAATTTGTTACTTGCTATTTATTCTATAAATATAGTAAAACGAAATCACATGAAATCCACAACTATTTAATCCTAAAGGAATTTTTATGGAAATCAAATCCATTAAAATCCATGCAGTTTTATACTTATTAATTTATTTAGGATCCACAAAATTAATTTATATTAAGTAGTGGGCTTTATTCCATTTGATTTCACATTTTAACAATTTTAAATTTGCTTCTCCATCTTGGATATTCAATATGAAATATGGCTTCCCATGATGTCCAACTGAAAATTTATTTTTGTGTGCATGTGTGTAAAATATATACCTACATGCATATACCTATAAAGCACGCACGCACACATCCATCCTTTCTTGGATATACTTTTGAAGGTAAACAGACTTTCAAACTACAGAATTTAAAATACAAAATTGGTTCTCCAACAATTCTAAAGGATTTTATATACTGAAATATGTACATGTGTATGCAACACATATTTCTCTTTAGCTCTGCAATTACAGCTCTGAACAGAATGCATATACAAAAAAAATGGGGATGTACTTCTAATATATGTCTCGAGCTTTCCCCAACAGAAAAAAATTTAGTATAACTTTACGTATTTAAGTTTTAATGAACAATGATATTTAAAAGATTAATCAATCTAAATAGTGATTTTTAAACATTTCAAATTCGAGTTTTCAAGATTTAGAATAAAAAAAGATCTGGAAAGCAACTATTTTGATTAATATTATCAACATAAAAATAATAATTCTTATTTAACCTTTCCAAAATATGTAGGCTTTTCAAATAGGGTTCTGCTTACTAAGGTCTGCTGCTGTTCTATTCATTCTTTTCAGTGTGATTTAAGCAGGTCAACTGAAAATCTTTACAGTAGATTGTGCTCTCTCACATTAACACTTTGTTACAGAATGGGAAAAACAAAGTTCCTATTAAAAATGGCCATATTCTGTTTCACTAACCAACATATATGTTTGCAGAAATATTACTTAAAAGTATGAGTTACCAATTTATATTTCAAAATTCAATTCTTAATTCTGAAACCTTTCATCTACTAATTATACAGTACCAAATGCAAAAATATGGATCTAAAATTCTGTCATTTTATATTACTTCCAGTGGTGATGGATACTTAGCAACCATTCTCTTCTATAGAGGAATGAATACCTGAGTGAACATTGCAATATGTCATGTGGCATTAATTATCCAGATCATTGTATTTAGACAGCTATTATCACAATGTGTAAAATGCATTCATTTTAGATCCCACTTTTTTGAATCTGTTTCTTCAGCATTCTAGGGAAGGAAATGCAAACTTACACTATATTTATTAAATGTATAGATAAAAAGATAAAGATATAGATAAAAAGTAATGTCTAAAAAAACTGTTTTCTCCTATTCCTGATTACAAATAATTTGGATTAACTGGTACTTTTCTCTAGAAATATTTACAAGGAAAATACATAAAATAGATATATAAATTATTTCATTATATATATATATGATAGTATATATGATAATATAGATATATTAAAATGAAGGAAGAAAATGTCCATCTAAATGTTTTTGCTATACATTGTGCTATTTCTGCACAGTAATTTCAAAATCAACTAGGCCATCGAATAGTATTTAGAAGCATTAGCAGTTATATATAATAACGCAAAAATGTGCACACACCTTTTTGCATTATTATAAAAAAGTAATAGCGATTCATTCCATGATACAATAAGCATAAAGAATACACTGTGTAATATGCTATGTACAGATTCTTCCAACTAGCAACTTTTCTTACATAATTTTATTCATTTATTTTGTTTCTTTCTAGTTCTGCAGTAAAATAAGTCTATTGTTCTCTGCTTTTCAAATTTCTGAACAGGTTAGTTTGCAGGGTTTAGTTTTTGTCTTAAGGCCCATGAAGTTTAAACTAACTATTCTTGAACTAACTAAAAAACATCTTGGAAAGAATAGTTTTCAAGAATGATGTCCAGGAAACTGAAGCAAAGTTAATTAAGAGCAGCTGTCTAGGTCTGTGGTGAAGTAGATCAGTATCCCATCAAATCCTCTAAAGGTTCCCCACTTTTAAATCAGTATATACTTCCATTTGCATTGGGAAATGATAAAATGTGTTAAAAGTACTGCTTTAAATTCACATAACATGAGATGTTAGTATAAGTTTTTTTTAAAAAAAATCAATACATATTTTATGATTACTGAATGGCTGTTCGAAATTAAATGAATTCTTATGTTTTAAATATTTCTCATTTCATAAAGATTATACAAAACAACGAATTTTTAATGCTTTAGTCGAACATTCAGAATTGGAGAACAAAAGATTTATTTTTGAAAACAAGAACTGTGGTTTATACAATTCCAGACATGAATCTGTTTTCAATTACTGAAAGTATTTCCACTTCAGTGGAAAGGGATCAAGTCTACAGCTACACAATTTTGGGGCAATGAATGCAATTATATTAAGCTTTATAAACATAATGACTTTGTGACAGGATCACATAGTCTGCATATTCCATGTCTGTTATGAGAAAAAAGAAAAGAGAATTATAAATAAGAACGTTGGATTTGCAAGTGTGGAGAGGAAAATACGATATGCTTCTCCCACTTTCAAGCAGCATAATAAATGTCCTAGTTTTCTGGCAATACTTAATAATTATTTCTAAATCAACATTTTCGGATATAAAAGTACACTATATTTGCGTTTATAAAGTTGGATTTATATATTTATTTTTCTCTTTAATTATTCCTATTTTTTAAAAAACAGCAGTTTGCTAAACAATGCTTTACGGTGAGGTCCGTTATTTTCACACGCAGCCGATTCCTTTATTAGAAATATTTACTACCCTTTGAGAATGCCACTACACGTTCGCACTAATCAGGTCCAAAAGCCTAAGGAACTCAACCCAATTTTGGCTACATTAGAAAGCGGTAAAAACTAGATGTGTTGTTCTAAGGTTTGAATGCAATAATTTGCGGGGTTTTTTTTAATCAACACACCCGTTCAAGTATTGTTTGAATGTTAAAGTCCTGTACGAAAAGAAGAGCCGCTTAAGTAATCGGAAAGCTTTTTGTGAGAGCATTAGCACGTTGCGAAATAGGTAAAGTTAATCTTCACCTTTGCTAGATCTCCATCCAGCTCTTCAGGGGTTAACAAGCCACCTCATTTCCAACGCTAATATTGCCTCTGCACCGATTCCAAGCGAAGAGCAGCCTCCTCCTCCCATTCTGTAACACCGCATCGGAACAAACATACATAAAAAGAGAAGGGGGGGGGAAATCCGCACATTTACCTACAGCAGCACGAGCGCTTCTGTTTTTGAATGTTTTAAGTGGATCTTCTCGAAGTAAGTATTCGCACTTTATCCCGGCTCGGCTGTAAGGTCAAAGAAGGGTAGCTTTTCAGTCACCCACCTTTCCGTGGTGATTCCGCCTTCTGGATGTGACGAGCTGAGCGCAGCCCTTCCAAGTTGAATCAGTCTATAATGTATCATGTTACAGAGCCTGGCTTTCTCTTCAGGCACCGAACAGCAATCAGACATGATAGGCTGAGGCTCCTCTGTTTACATCCAAGCAGGGGAGGGGGGCGGGGTTGGCATCGCTTAACCCTTGCCAAGCCACGGGGCGCCTCGTTCTCCCCATTTCCTCGGACTGCCGTAGGATGGAATTCTGAGCCAAAGCCGCTCGCGCTTTTTCGTCTCCCCCAAACGAACCTCCCTGCTTCTTTCAGATGTGTGCAGAGACTGGCGGAGCTCCCGACCCCAAGATAAGCTATCGTACTGAAGGACTGCATCACAGCAGCACCTATTGCATAAAGAGCAGCCGGAACGGGAAAAGCTTTGGAAGGCAAAATAAAACTGGTCTTTCGTGGCAGAGCAAAAGTGTAAAATTATAAAAAGGACAATAACTTAAATATCTGATAAAGATGGATGCTTGGGTTGTTCTTTTTTTTTTAAAGCGAGTATGTATCTCTCAAAGTACTTAATTCTTTGAGCGTTAGGAATTATTTTCTCCCGACAGTCTGAAATTGCAGAAGAGTTGGAGAACTCCTTTGACTGGGGGCTGTGGAAGAATCGCAAATTTAAGCCTCGAGATCCGTGCCTGGCGGGTTCAGGCTTCTGCGCTACTCAGACAACAATTAGCCTTAAAGATATGTGATAATCACAAACTGATTATCTGATTCGGTAGCATTTGTCTTTCTGATCCTGTAGCATTGGCATCGATCTAGGTTTTACTACGTTAGGCTACCATTTCTGGCTGCAGAAATCAGGATAACCAACAAATACCAAAGGGCAACAAAAAAGGAAACAAAAAGGACTACCCTGTCCAAGTCTTTCTTGCCAGGTCCTCCAGATTTCTGCAGCCCTAATAAAGGTGTTTTGAGCTGGTGCAGAAAATGCAAAATGAAAAGAGCAGGATTCATTTTTAATAAACACACGTAATTCTCTTGAGAATTATTCACACAGATCTATCAGCACTGCTAATACAGAATCCGAGATTGGAATTTTACAAAAATTTAAAGGAGCTGAGATGAAATATAAAAAACTACCCATAATATTGCTATAAAGAAGGGTTTATCCCCAGGAAGTAAGGAAAACCCATTGGAAGCCCATGGCAATATTTTTGAAGGTTACAGGTTGTGGATCCAGAAGAATAAAGGGGAGGAAAGGCCTTTTGCCTTTGGAATACCTGCAGCTCCAAATCTTAGTCATAAATGGTGGGACTATTAACAGATCTTGGTTCTGTTTCACCTCCTGGTTGAGTAGAGAAAGATTTCTGTAAGTCAAGCACTGTGATTCTTTTGGAGGAACAGGGCAACTGTGTTATTTATACTCTTTTCCTAGATAATATAACAAATGTTTTTATTTAGTTAAATTTAACTTTCTAATGTTATTTCTAAATTATTTGGCTAAAATCCACCTCAATTAGAAACACATCGATTGGCATGAACACTGTATAAATTAGTTCATATTTGTATGTGTGTGTGTGTGTGTGTATATATATATATTCCTCCACCCAAATCTGATCAACTAACGGGGCTGTACAGCTCTTGCCACTAATTTACAACAGGAACATTTAAACATCTTTCTTTTAAATTTTTGTTTTAAAAACATCATAATCCATAATCTTATAATTTTATTCTATGATGTATATTGCATTGCTTGGTATTCCTAATATTTTTATTCTGCATCAGCTGATTTTTAGGATTAATAATTTAATAATTGAATACATTTCTTCTGAACATGGAAAATCATAGCTTCATCATATTTGTAAATGCTTTATTTACCTGTTTTTTATTATTCGTAATTTTTTTCCTTGATTGTATAATTTATATGGTTTCTTAGATGGTTTCTTAGATGAACAAGCGAAAAAAACCTTTTCTTGTTCATCTAATTGTTTCATCTCAACCTTCTGCAAGTAAACAACATATTTACTACTACATGTAAATTAAGTTTGTCTCATGTTTTTCCACTGGTTTCACACGAGTTAGAATTGTTTCATACATTTGAGGCTTAAAATTATTTTTTCAAAATGAATATCCTCACATTCTGAATTTCTCTGTTCTTTATGTTGTTCTTTATGTGTACGTTACTAAGAATTCCCCAAATTTGGAAATATTTTCAAATATTTTCAAATAATTCAAAATACAATTCAGAGTCATAAAAACCAATATATTTATGAACATTCTATGACAGCTTTTTTGATCCTCTATCTAGAAGTCAGGCAATCACCAATATAAAGATAATTTACCAACATCTCTTTAACTGTCAATGATCTTCTTAAATTCCCAAATTATTCAGTACATGAAAACATCAGATACTAAATTTAAAATTAACTCAAAATTATCTAAAAAGTGTCTTAATAGAATAGAATAGAATAGAATAGAATAGAATAGAATAGAATAGAATAGAATTCTTTATTGGACATTTATTTATTGGATATGTGATTGGACACACAAGGAATTTGTCTTGGTGCATACTCATAATCACTATTAAATAACAATTCTTCCCAATTAATATATTTTAATTAACTATTAGTCATAATTATGAAAATACAATGTTAAAATGATTTAATTCCTTGCTTTTGGCTTTCAATCAAATAATAAGAATAAAGAACACAGATCATTATGGTTGCATTTTAAATTCCTTAAATTAACCCAAACATATTATTCTGAACTAACATAAACCTAGTTGTTTTTTTGTTGTTGTTTATAGATAAACAGTATTAAGACATCATAATTCTGACAAGCTCCATCTTGTAAAAGCTGAGGCTCTGGTAATATCAAAGAAAGAGCAGGCAGAAACCTGTCAACGCCATTGGGAAAGCTACTATAGTTCTGGACAAATGATTGTGGCAGGTGGAAAGACCTACAGAAATAAATTATATGAAGCAGTATTGTGAAAAGATTATCAGAAGATGAAAGGAAGTTATGGTACAGAGATAGCTAATGGGCAAAATAAAATTATGAAAAGACAAAGACAAAAATCAATGTTTCTAAAATAAAAAAAGATGGGAGAAAAGATAGATGGAGATTTGATATACTTGTATTTCATCATTATTGCAAGGACCTTGTGACTTCATGGGAGTATGGGGAATCAACAAAACACCATTGCCAAAACTTCACAAATCTTGGTTTACCTTACAAACTATACCTTGCATATTAGTTAAAATTGATTCTCCCACACTTTCTAGATGACATATAACTTAGGAGATATATGAGACAGGCAGAGGCAACTTCTCATATTTCTGCTTCAACCTTTTGGAAATTGGTGGATATTAGTAATACCTTTTTCTCAAATTAGTGAAATGTGATAGAATTCATTTGCATTGGTCTATCAATATACCATAGTAAAACAATTACATTTTCTGTGCTGAGATGCATAACACTAATATTTATCATTCCCTCTGACCATTACAAAGAAAAAAGAGCATCTGTGACCTTGCATAGCCTTTCTTGTTAGTTGCGAAGTCATGTCCGACCCATCGCGACCTCATGGACAACGTTCCTCCAGGCCTTCCTGTCTCTACCATCCTCTGGAGTCCATTTAAGCTCACGCCTACTGCTTCTGTGACTCCATCCAGCCATCTCAGTCTCTGTCGTCCCCTTCTTTTGCC
>JANHFM010006756.1:30131-41428 GCA_032468115.1 Grayia smithii
CTAATATGATTCAATTGCTTATTTGTTCCCTATGACTATCATTAAGTGTTGTACCCTATGACTCATGCCGAATGTATATTTTCTTTTATGTACACCGAAAGCGTATGCACCACGATAAATTCCTTGTGTGTCCAATTACACTTGGCCAATAAAGAATTCTATTCTATTCTATTTTCTGATTAATTTGCTTTCTACATACTGTAGTAGCTATAGCACAATGGGAAGTAAGATTGACTAGTTCTCAGTAAGTTGTAGCATCCTGTGCAATAATAGTACAGCGTTTTTTTGTGTACTCAATGTCCCATGGGCACTCATTATGCATGCAAAACATTCCTGGAGAATTAATTAAATGAAGTGCTCTTCAAATTTGTCAACTCTTGAGTGAAAATGCTTAAAATGCATTTTAATAAAGCATTTATGTAATATATTAATCAGCTGAAGTTTATAGCTTTTGTCTTGATGGAGCTGGGTTAGAAGCGATCAGTGGTTATATTATTCTGTACAATCTATGGCATAATAAGCATCACTCTTTGAATCTGCAGTTTAAATATGGAGGTTGCTATTAACCTGTTTTTAAAAGGCAGCAATTAGTCAAAAGTAATCACTTGAACAAATGACTTAATTGCCATAGATAGAAAGGGTGAAGTAATGAAAATTGGAATTGGGGAGAATTGTGGGAAGTCACAGTGTCTTGTCAACACATGCATTGTTCTCATCAAAACATATTCATGCTTTATTAAAAAAGAAGAATCTTATTTTGGCCTTAAAATTTAATATGGATAAATTATTATTACTTCATGTTTAAAACATTTATATCTGCCCATTTTATATCAAACTTTGGGAGGCTCCCAAGAAAGAATTAAAACAATATCAATAATAAAACAATATAAAAACTATATTAAAACTGTTAAAACCATAACATTGAAAATAAAAACCTGGCAACATTAAACTTCTGACATGCAGTTACATGCAATTATGATTATATTAAACCCAGTTGCAATATCTTAAATTTCTGTACTATGGACAATGAAAGGGCTAAAAATTATTACAAAGGGAACAAGTAGGTAGAGAAAAATTCAGAAAACCTACTTAGATATGAATATTTAAGATGGTTGAGAATTTTGTTTGGTTTTAATTTACTTTAGAAAGCAACAATATGTTTGAAGTGCTTGTTCAACTTTTTAATTTACAAATGTAGTATTTGTTTTGTTTTTTTAAAGAATAGTAAAGTAGCATATTTTATTATAAAATATGCAGAAAAAATTTGCAATAAAATACAATAAAATGGAAACACCTATTGTAATTGATTGATTGATTGATTATATGCAATCAAGTATTTTTTTACTTCAGGAAATCACAGAGATACATTTTCTCCATGATGGTCTATTCCTAACTAAATCTCTCAGTTCTTCCAACCTGCACTCATGCCACTGAAACTGTGTCTATGTAGCAGTTGGTTGTTCTCTTTCTTTTCACCTTTCCCAGCATTAGACCCTTCTCTAGAGAGCTAGGCCTTCTCATTTGGGTGTGGTCATTTATATGAGTTGACAATTTTGAGTTGACTTGTTTTCTTAGCAGTCCATTATATTCTTAGCAGTGTTCTCAAACACCAACATTTCTTTAAATTCCAATTTTCATACCCACTGAGTGACACATTCTCACACAATTCTAATCTTTGACAGGTCTCACATGTCCAAGGTAACAATGCTACCAATAAGGATAACTTATATAATAAGCATTTTATGTATGTTTTTGGAAATGGGAGATTAATGCAAGGAAGGGACAGAATGGATTTACAAATATAAATATGTATTTATTTTAAGCAATTTGTATGTTATTTTTCAATAAACAAACTATAAAATTATGTACAAAATATATGCTCTATATGTGAGTGTATGTATGCATTGAGGAAGTGTGTAACATTTAAAAACAGAATTGCACAGTAACTAAAGCTTAGAAATGTTTCTTTCAGATCTGGCTGGTCAATCAACAACTGAAGTATTTGTTAAGGATACAAACAGTGAATCAGAGCATACCAGAGATTGATTAGGTACCGGTACATAGTTTCTGGTATTGATTGCTCTGCTCCGGGATAAGAAAGTCACAAATTTTGAAAACCCACCTTGATCATGTATTTATGGAAATTCTCAGTCATCTAAGTCATGGTTGTTCCAAAGTTGTTTTTTCAAAAAGCAACTGAATTTTGTTTTTCCTTGCTTCTTATTCAAAAAGCTTCTTCAGTTCAGTTAACAAAGATGCACAGCAGGACGTGCATAGACAATAAAAATGAGGTTTAAAATCAAAGTTATAGTGCATGGTTTCCTGAATAACTGAAATACTAAAATGACAATATCCACTTATGAAATGATATCAGTTTTAAATCTGTATGCATGTAAATTAATATTTGGATTGATAGGTTGGTGCATTGATGGTGAAAAGATGTGGGGCATGATTCTTGTATTTTAAACAATCACACCTGTGAGACTAGGCCTAAACTGCCATACCTAAGGATGAAACATGCACGAAAGCAGGGTAAACAAAAGTCAGAAAAAAACTCCCTTAGGGAAAGTAGTTAAGGAGGAACGAATTCATTAAAGAAACAAAGGAGAAAAATGTCACCTATACCATACAAAAGATGTTGGCCTGAGTACATAGGAAACTCCTCCCCAAGTCCCATCAATAACTATCAGACTTGTAAAGAAACAATGCAAGAGTAGCTGTCATGCTTGTAAATCAACAAAGCAAAAACTTTGTGGAATAAAAGGGTTCTGAAGCCCGCCCACTTTTTGAGCCATCTTTGTATCCAGACTTGGTAGCTTCCATCCCTCTAGCTAATGCCTATCAGCCTAGTTAAGGATATGAGTAAATGTGGATAGGTGTGAGAGTGTGTGCATATGTGAAAGCGTAAATATATATACACCGTGTTTCCCCGAAAATAAGATCCTGTCTTATATTATTTTGAATGCTGAAATAAGCGCTTGGCCTTATTGCCATGTGCTCAAAAGCCTGATTGGGCTTATTAACAGGAGATGTCTTATTTTGGGGGAAACAGAGTACTTCGTAAAAGTAAAAAAAATTACTAAGTAAAAGTGAAATGTTAAATTCACTCAGTCTTCATGTATTATTATAAAAAACAGTTGTGCCTCAGTGTTCATCTGAAAGTGATTTCAGACTATTTTCCAGGGCTATGAGAGTGTGAATGGGTGACCATAAACCAAACTTGGAAGCATGCATGCATCACACCTTCCATAAAAATGGCCTGTATAATTAATATTGATAATGAACTATTAACAGGATCGTTACCCATTTTTAGATTGTATTTCAAAGATGCTTCAATATTATATTCTTTATCCCCTCTTCCAAATACATACATAGATTTAAATGTATGTTCATTATATTCAATAATTCATCTTGCAGCAATTCTAACTGCATTGTAAGTTTTTTAACTAGTGTTTTTAAAGGATATTTTTATAGACTTATAAAAGACATTTATCAGTTTATAACAGTGTATATTAGTATATAGTCTATCTGAAATATCTGAGACATGGACCACCAGAGATGTAGTGAGACATAATTTACTCTATAGAACAGTGTTGGGTAACCTTTTTGGCACCAAGTGTTGAAATGTTAGCACATGGGAGAGCACTGGAAACCAGAAGAGCAGGTCCCTATCGTGCATGTGTGGTAGCACTGGAAACCAGAAGAGCAGTTCCCTGGTGCACATGCCAGGAAGCTGAGCTTCTGGTTTCTGGCGTGCACATGCACACTGGTCACCTGGTCTTCCAGTTTCTGGTGTGCATGCGCACATGAAGGCCAGCTGGCTGGCACACATGCATTCGTCGAAAACCAGAAGATCAGTTTCCTGGCATATGCATGCATGTCAGGGAGCTGTTTTTCCAACACTTGGTTTCCAACACTCCCGCATGCATGAAGACCAGCTGGCCAATGTACATGTGTATGCCGGAACCCAGAAGAGCAATGGGAGACAGCTGGCGTGGCTGGAGAGATGGCTCTTCGTGCCACTTTCGGCACATGTGTCATAGGTTTGCCATCACTGCTATAGAGTAAATGAGAGATAAGCATCTCTATATTGCCTCATTTTAGGAGTCCAAAAGCTCAAGGGAGCATCCTACTTTTCTCACAACAATAGTCCTGCAACTACTCTAAACTGAACTTCCATGACTAAGAAAGATTTTCAGGCTAGTTTTTCAGGTCCCAATCCAATCCCTTAATCATATATCACATTAGTTTATGTAAGACATTTTCTGTGTACTATTAAAAAAAATATCCATGACCTAAATGCTTCAGTAGTTTTTTCAAGCTTCATTTCACATGATGTATCATTAATGATCATAAACAATAACTGCAGAAGAAATATGGGACATTAATTCATTAGTAATATCACAAAAAAGTAACTAATACAAATTTTACATCCTTTAAAGCTCACTTACTGCTTACATCTCATGTTCACTGATGGATTATCATTGTATATGTATTTTGTACTTTATACTCCTTTCATTCCATTAACATATGTAAATAATATAGATTAGATTCAATGTTAATATTTTATACTATGGTTTCTAAATTATTTTGAAGCTTGGAGAGAGGAAAATAAAAATTGTACAATGCTATAGAATACAAGTTTGTTATACATCAGAAAAGATGGCACTGACGTAAGATCATTCCATTTTATTACTTTGAAATGCAAATAATAGGAGTTTCTAAATAAATATTTCTGCAGAACATGTCAGTTATATATTTTAGGAAAATTATTCCAGGTTTGATTCAAATATTATTTTAGGAGATTTGTTTGACCCATTAGAGTTGTTTCTTCATAATTTTTTTTTTTTATGCAAAGCCACTGAGGTGCCCTCTCTTTTTTGATTCTTTCCTAGGCAGTTTCTGTTTCCCTCAATTGTCCAGGTCATCCACACATTCTCTCTCTTTCTCCCTCCATTCATCTACTCGTCCATCTGTCGTCTGTTTGTCTGTCTGTCTCTCTCTCTCTCTCTCTCTTTCTCAAAGGGTTTCCCAACCCCTATAGGTCTAATATAGCAAATAGAATTGAAAATAGTAGAAACAACTAATATATAACATCATTAGGGAAGCTTATCATCTATTCTCAACCCAAGGCATGGCAAAAAAGTAAAATTATATATTTAAATATATCAAATTATATACATAAATAATGACTAGATATTTTCTTCATCAGAAATAGTACAATTTTGGTGGGATCAGTCAATGGAAAGATAAACAAGACTTGTCTTATGGCAGTATTATTACTATATGCTAATGTATTAAGATCTATTTCTGTGGTTTCATAGAAACCAAGACTTCTTAATACATTATATATTGTAATTATCTCACTCATTTCTTTGTCAAATCTTACAATTATTTTATGCATGGTTTCTACCGTGCATAATCACTGCACAAACATTTTGCTTTTTACTAGTCTCAGTAATTTGCTATCCCTTCCTTGAGTCCAATGGATGCATAACTACATACACAAATATACCGTATACATTTAGATTTCCTTATCAGTGATTTACAGTATCATTAAGCCATCATTGTGGCAATATAAAGCTAGTCTAAAACAATGATTCCAAATTCCATTCTATATTATGCCTAAGGAAATTTTTCAAGTACCAGAAGAAATTTATAGTTTGTATATAATACATTAAAAATATAAAATTAATTATTTTTGGTTTAATAAATGTTTAAGAAACAATGATTTTTTAATATATTATTTTTATATGCTTAAATTAAAGCTATAAAAAGTGTACGGTAAAAGTTGAAAAAAAATCCTGGTCAAGGGTGAAAGATTCAAAAGAAACTTCTTTCCACATGCATCTGTCTAATCTGTTGATTCTTTTGATTGAATGAAAATCAACTTTTAATCTAATTTCATTTTATGTAATCTTCAGAGGCAAAAATATGAAATTATTCTACTTGTTGAACTTATCTCAAAATTGCATAAGTAGGGCTTTGAAAAGAGTTATATTTACAAAGAGAATGAAAATTCTTGAATAAGATAAGGATTTTTCAGATAGAAAATAATGTTCTCTGTTTAGAATAAAGAATCAAGCAATTGTTACAGTTCTAAATATATTGACTCAAGAAAAACAAAAGAATAAATATGAAATTTTCAATAGAACCATAGATGAGCAAAATAATGCAATATGTACTTTTCTAGTAATTAGAAATATTGACAAAACCAATGGACTTTTAAGGCAATTCATGTGTGATTACATTGCTTCTAATACTGCCACTTTTAAAGAAACATAAAATCCTTTTCAATTAAATAGTAATTGTAATTATATAGCCCTTGGAATCTCTAATAATTCCTCAATCTATCGACATTTTAAACAGACTTGAAGGTACAGAAATACAAATTATGGTTAGGAATTAAAAATTAGGAATTAAAATCGAATATTGTGTGTCTGGAACAACTGCTCAGTTTTCAAAATTGAGAATGCCATGCCATTTTATCTATAGAAGATCCATAGGTACATTTAAACAGAGAATTAAGCACGATTATGAAATCATATCATAATGCTGCATGCCCCTTGTTTTTCTCTGTTTTTCTCTCTAAAAATACATAAAGAGAGGGGACAGAGCTACAGAGCTTGTCCCTCATTTTATTTATTTATTTATTTATTTATTTATTGCATTTATATGCCGCAGGACCTTCTCCCGCAGGACTTGGGACGGCTCACAAGAATTTAAAAATAGACAACAATAAATAAGTTAAAAGTGAGAAAAATATTGTACAATAAATGCATAAATAATTGATTAAAAGCCAATAAAACCAATCTAAATTAAAATTAAAATTAAAACAATTTAAAACAGTCAGATTAAAACCCCATCATATGTCAGCCTGTTTGATTGAAAAGCCATGTCTTTAGATCATGTCGGAAGGAACGGAGGTCAGGAGCGCACATGAAGAGAACCAGTAGTGAAGGTGGGTAGAACCCACCCCTGTCCTGCATCATTGATCCAAAATGACTTGAGGCCATCCAAGTGACTTCAGTTAGTCAAATCAAATATGGGGGACAAGAAATTATATTGTTTCCAGTGGTCCAAATCAGTGGTGTGTTTCAAATTTTTTTACTACCGGTTCTGTGGGTGTGGATTGGTGGGTGTGGCATGGCTTGGTGGGTGTGGCAGGGGAAGGGTACTGTAAAATGTCCATTCCCACCACACTCCAGGGGAAGGATATTGTAAATTCCCCATTCTCTCCCCAATCCAGGGGAAGGTTTCCTCCCGATCAGCTGGGACTTGGGAGGCAGATAATAGATGGGGGTGGGGCCTGTCAGAATTTTTACTACCGGTTTTCCTAACTACTCAAAATTTCTACTACCAGTTCTCCAGAACTGGTTAGAACCTGCTGAAACCCACCTCTGATCCAAATGCTTTGATTAAGTAAATTTTATTTACATCTCTAAGTCATGTCACAGTCATTGTACCTTTTCCAATGATCAAACAAAGAACTACCAATTTAGAAATAGATTTTCCTGCTGCCTTTTTTATAGGAACTTCTAAAAGAACAAAATACATTGAGTCTGCAAGAATGACAATAAATCCAAGTAGGATAAAGTAACTAAATAATAATACACGATTACATATATACTTAATAAAGTCAGCTTGAGTTAAATATTAAAAAAGGTATGTGAGCAAGATAAATTTGGAAGAAATGCTTTCCAATCCCACTTCCCCCATGCATTCATATATTCAGGCACAACTTTACTCACAAACATCTAAACCAATGTTGCAGTGGCCTGTGAGAATTGAGCTGTACCTTGGTATTTTGAAGGATATGCCAAGGTCCAGAGTCAGCTTCACTGCAACCAGACTTTTAGCTTACAAAATTCAACCACAGCAACACAAGGGATATCAATAGATACAAACCAAATGTAATTTGTTCTAATCTTGATTGCAGAAAATACAACTTCAGCAATAGAGTAGTAAATATCTGGAACACTCTACCTGATCCTGTTGTTAGTTTCTCTAACACCCATACTTTTTACCTTAAACTGTCTACCATGGACCTTACATGTTTCTTAAGAGGTCCCTAAGGGGGCGTGCATAAGCGCATCAGTGTGCCTACCATCCCTGTCCTATTGTCACCATTTATATGTAATCATTTTATGTGTTTATGGCTACATTTTACCTATTTATATCCATTTTGTGCCATTTTTTTCATGTGTTCATGTTTATGCCTATACTGATACTTGTTTCCTTATACTTGTTGACAAACAAGTAAATAAATAAATAAATGCAAATGATAAGATAAAATGGAGCAAGGCTAGTATAGCAGGAGAAATATAGCAAATGACATACAGTTGGGGAAACAGAGACTATGTCTGGAGATTGGCAACTACAGTATTACAAGCACACAAGAGAACTTTTATTCAATTGCTAGGATCACAAGCTATGGTGAGCAGCATATCCTGGTGGGAGTCCTGCCTAGAGCTTGGAGCTTTGCTAAGAATTCAATAGCAACTAGTAAAAGGAGCAACTACACTGAAACAGCATCTCATCCCCATTATGTAACAAACTTCTACTTCATGCCTTGGGAGTTTTTGAAGTTTGTCTGATGTGGTTTGGAAATAGGGTTTTCTATTTTTTCCCTAATACAAACTTTATTGTACACACAATTTCAGTGTCTTCATCAGCAATTGGGAAGATAAAACCACAGAGGCTGGGATTTACCTAGTTCCTGTTGGCTGTATCCCATTTTGTCTGGATAGTGCTTACCTTCTATAATCTGATGCTGTTTTTTGGTGTGATTTATTCACATTTCTACTCATAAGAAATACATTGGCAGACTTCGTTCTGGGTTAATGGATTTACTTTGTTTGCATATTATAATTTTTGTACGTGGAATAAATTGCAGGAACCACTCATTATTTAGGGAACCCAAATCAGAAGTGACTATAAGTATACCATAAGCCTAATTGTTGCGGATGTCTGATTTCATTAACATCACTTGTTGCTAAGCTACTGGCAAATCTCTTTTCTCTATGATTATAGACATCCCCCAGAGCAAGATTAGCCATTTTATACAGCAGATATTGAAAAACTCTTACAATGTTAATTCCAAATTTGGTAGCAGAAGTGCAGATTGCAGAAGACCTCTAAAAGTCAAAACTAGCTGCTCAAAATTCCCACAATAGAGTATCATTCTCTTGACTTTAGTAATAAGTTTCTAAGTGGACAAAAATACTGAGAAGGTAGAGCTTAAAACTCTAACGAGATGTTCACATGGCATATTCCACAATAATTGCAGTAATAACTATTCAGTTATGCTTGTTCTTGGTACATTACACAAAGCAGAATTGCCAAGCAGGTAATTATTATGCTATTGTCTTATGAAATGGAGTCAACAAAGTAAAAGGCACTTTTGATACTACTACTTTGCATCTGCGATTAAAAATAAATGTTTGTATGTGACCATGGTGGGTAGTAAATAAAAACAATGGCTTTGAAGGAAGATTTGCTACCAAAGTAATGATTAAATAAATGTAACCTTAATCCAATCCAGGAAAGTAGTTTATGAAATAGCTTGCCATCTCCTTAATTCACATGAAGATAAAAAGAGAAAGAAAGGAAAACACTATCAGACTTGTAAGATTCTGTCCCTACAGTTTTTCTAGTAAAAGTAGCTTTACAACTTCATGGTGTCTGATTCTTAATCTGATTGTCAGCCTAACATGGCTGACAATGCATGAAGACTATTTTCAATGTAATGAAAATAGTATTGCATGTTTTCTGTGCAATTTGCTGCTAAAAATACTAGAAATAAATATGTATCCGCAGTTAATTCAAACTACATTTTTGTACTAACTGTTACAAAAATGTTTAAAGCAAATTGATGATCAAGTCTTGTTTTGATTTGTTCTTCAACATCAGCCACCAACTTACTTCCTGACTTCTGATATAATCCTCATATTTCTCATGTCTATATAGTCTCCTTGCTACCTCTGTAGCCTGTTTCACACATCTTTCTATTGATTGGACATGACAGGGCCACTGTGGTACTTGCATTGGTTCATCAATGAACGACTTTATTTCCACTATTTGCACATCAAAGGTGACTCATACACCTTCAGACCAGTCAATTAGCTCCAGCAGAGTGGATGCATTGGCATTGATTAAAGACATTTTTCTTGCATTTACAGAAAAGTCTCCCAGCACATCATCATCTGCACCTCTCAAATCAATGATCCTTTGCACATCACCTCTCCTTTCTTGAATGTCATCTGAACACAAGAGTGTCTGAATTATCATTTCACTGAAAACATACCATACTGAGCACCGAATGGTTGGCAAAATACCTACAACCTTCTTTTGCAGTCTGACTTGCTGCAGCTAGAACAATATATGACACGAACCTTCAATCCAGGAATATTCTACTTTGATGTTGAATCAGCAAGGGTAGTACACACTGATGTATTCCATTATCATTCCTAAGTTTTGGAGAGTTTTGCCTTTAAAGCCACATTTTGAAACCCATATTTGACAAAGCCTATATGCAGTTGTCAACTAATATGAATGGCTTATGGGGCCAATCTCCAGAAGAGCCAGAACTGTGGGAAGTTCTCTTGCCCTTATTGCCTGTGTGATCCTATATCCATACGCTTGATCAGTAGAGAGATCATTTACAACACTGCTGTTCAGTGAAGTGAGAGGCTCACCAATGGAAACTCTGGTGAATGAAGGATCAATGTCAAATTCTGTTTCAGTGTTTGGCATGTTGCCAATTTTACCTGCCTATTTGTTATTACACAAGCTCTTCCCATCCAAATTTGTAATCAAGTGTTATAGTGGTAACTCATTCATGAGGAGTGCAGACACCAACCAGATGAACCAGGTGAAACTTGACCTCTACCCAGTGCGTGGTACCATGTTCCCAGTCAGTATTAACATTTGTAGAATCTCCTCCAATGGCTTTCAAGCTTTCGTCAATGCCTTTCGTCTTCGTGAAATACACCAGATTATTTGCAATCACTTGAGGAAGTTTTCCTGTTTTTGAGCATTTCTCTGGAGTGAAAAGATAAAGACATCTTCCACCTGGCTCACTTCACACAGAATAATGTTCTTCTTTGATAGTACTGGGGAATTGCTGGTCTGAATTATTTGCTTTCAGTATAATTTAGTTACATCTATACAGCCGTTGAAGAAGATAGAATAGAATAGAATAGAATTCTTTATTGGCCAATGGAATTTGTCTTGGTGCATACTCTCTCGGTGTACATAAGAAAAGATACATTCAGCATGAGTCATAGGGTACAACA
>JANHFM010006757.1:43169-54842 GCA_032468115.1 Grayia smithii
AGGGTTTCCTGCCTAAGCAGGGGGTTGGACTAGAAGACCTCCAAGGTCCCTTCCAACTCTGTTATTCTAATTTCTAATAAAGGAGAATGTGTATAGCTTAGGGTTGAAATGAGGTGTCCTTGGTGCTCTCTAACCTTGTTTGTTTTCTGCCAAAGAGCCAACAGCCCAAAGAGCCAAAAACCCTCTAAGGCTACTCCCACCAACACTGACAGGCAAGCCACTGGAATATAAACTAACAGCAAACTGCACCCCTTACTAGCACTGGTGATGTTACCTAGTTTGGTTAATGAAACGTCTGCAAGAAAACAAGCAATCTCAAAGAACACCAAGAACCCTTCACTGTAACAACTGATGCATTTTTTTTCCTGACTCCTTCTTCCCAACCTCCCTTCCCCTTTCCATCTTTCTCTTTTCTTCCTTTCTTCCCAACACAGAAGTTTTAATTACTAAGAAGCCACTTTCTGACACAATGGTAATGATCTCATTTCTATTTCAGTTAAAATGAGCATATTGCTATTGACTTTTTCCATTCTCTAAATGGTTCACCAATCACTCATCAATATCTAGGGAGGTGCACTGAAAGACATCTGCTGGAAGACCTGCTTGGGAGGGGAAAGTGTCAGAATTCTATTTCTTTGTCTGTAAAAGGAAAAAAAAGGCACATGGATCTCTCTCAGCCAAGTGTATTGACCACGTTGTGTTTCCCTTTGTCGTAAATGTTTCTTTCTCTTTTGGGGTCTCTGCATGGTACTTCTCTCCCTTACTAATCACGTGTAGAATGGAATAGATGAGCAAACATGAAAATTGACATCAAGAAAATACTCTCTAGCAAAATACTTTGCAAGCACGTACTCTGCATTTACGTAAATGAGAGAAATAGCAGAGTGCAGGTAGGTAGTAGCAGCTCACTTTAGTTTAGACAACGAATTCCTGTTTTACCAGAAATCCCACTTGGTTAGCCTTCCTGCATAGGAGAATAGATGGAAACCTGTATCGTCCTGAGGGTTTCAATCCACCCGTCGTTTTTGTTCTTTAACTAAGAAGAAGAAGAAGAAAAATGCAGAAGGCTAATTTTAATTTTAAGGGCACATTTTAAACAGTTGTACATTGCATTATTTATTTATTTGGCTTGCTTATTTCTCTGTTTGTTGCATTTAAAACTTGGAGGTCAACACGCTGCATATTCAGCTTGGCTGGCACAAACTGTGCAGGAATTTAATAGAAAGCAATATTGTTGAAAATGGATATCAATTGAAAACAGAGAGCAGTGTCAACTATTCCCCACTGAGAGCAGGCAACAATAAAACCAGCCAAGCATTACATAGTTGAGCCTGCCAAATGTCATTAGAGTGTAGGAAGGGAGGTGGAGGGAAAGTAACGGAAAACATGCTATAGTTGGGGAATGAAGAGATGGAAAGGAAGCTCACACTTTTAACATACTCTCTCTCTTTCCCTCTCTCCCTCTCTCCCTCTCTCCCTCCCTCCCTCTCTCTCTTTCTCTCTTTCTCTCTCTCTGTCTGAGAGAGAGAGAGAGAGAGAGAAAGAGTGAGAGAGAAAAAAAAAGAGAGAGAGAGAGAGAGATGACTTAATACAATAAAAACTGGAAATGGGGATTAAAATTTGATACCTTAAAACATTTGCACTGGGCATGTTTCAGCCTATGAGATGAGTGACTTTCATTTTTTTTTTTTTATTTCGGACAAAATCGTGTAACAATAAAATTAAAAAATGGACAGTTATTAAATTCTATGATGTTATTAGGCTTCCAACTTAATAAGAGCTAAGCATGCAAAATTGATTATGCATTTTAGATAGATTTAAATTTACAAATCATTGATGTTGATGGAACAGTGATGAGGGGAGGGAGTAGAAAATGTTGGCAGATCCACATAACACCCCCCTCCCCGAAAAAAAGATATAATTATAATGGCACCCCATCTCTCCTGAGGAGGGGGGGGGATACTTTCCTTTCCTCTCCGCTGCTGTGGAATGAGTAAAATTCATTATTTAATCCAACCCCTGATTAAGGAAAGAATGATTTGCAGTTTAACACAGCCAAATCTGGTGGCAAGTGCAGCATTGGAAGGGAGTGTATCATTTAACTCACAAATGATCAAATTATTGCTATCTAGGAAAGTAATTGGCAGGAGGCAGAATGGGAAAAATATGGGTGCTCACACAATTGGCAATCTGCAATCAGATTCCTTGTGCCAAAGCTTTTGCTGATGCCCTCAACTTCTCCCATTGTCATTTTCACGGATGATTTGTAAATTGTCAAACAAAGGAAATTTGTCTTTCAGACAATGGGGGTGGGGGGGGGAAGAGAAGAACAGAGGAGCCCGCTGCTCTGAACACCCATGCAACAGCTCCATCTAGTGAAGATAGAGAGACATCACCGTGTTCATGACTGACAGAATGAAAAGTGGACATCTAATAAACAATACACTGGAGGTTGTTATGATTTCTGGTTGTCTCCCAATTTCCAACAAGCACATATAACTTTCTTCCAGGTGGGCATCCAGTTACGTAGGTGGCCTGATTAAATTCTCTGCCGTACGGTCATTTCTACAATATAGGCAAAATCCTACAAGTTAACTGAGATTGTAATGAACATCATTTATTTTGTTAATGAAACAATGAGCAAGGCATCACTATTGATTGTCATGGAGTGGGGGGGACTACAAAATCTACCTGAGGCAATATTTTTTACTACCCAAGTCAAGTTACCGAATTGCATGCAAGTATCTATGGATTCAAGAACTCTTCTTAGGAAAAATTGATTAAGCCAACAAAAATCAGAAAAAAAGCAAGGAGCAGGTTAAACATAGTATTCAAGGCATATTGGTTTCAGTTGCAGCCTGGGAAGGAATGTGGTAATAAATGAGAGACATGAAAATGGAGTCAAATAATGAACAACACTAATGTTAATTCATACCTTGGACATTCCCAAAGGTTGATGAGATGCTGAAATAAAGAAACAACTGCTATTCTCTATTTATTTTTTTTAAATAGCAAAACTAAATGCTAAATCTAAACCCATTTCCATCTTTGAGAAAGTCATTCCAATGTGTAAAATGGAAGTTATGTTGATACTTTAAAAACTCAAATATAATTATAGATGTCAGTTAGAGCGAACTAGGAATTATCTAGGATGATATATATCTTCTTTATATATTTAATAGCAGCAAAGATTATAGGAAAATCTTCTCTTCAATGCAACTGAACAACTAAATTTATTATAAAATGAAAAGCAGCCATGCTGGTCAAGGAGAAAAAAAATCAACATCAGTCTGAAACTATATCTTTATATGGTATATGATGTTTCTCGTGATTAACATAGGCTTCAGTTTTGGAATTTCTGAATTTTAACATGTTCCAAAGGGTATCATATATATATTTTTATCACTCTACTTAAAAACCAAAGTTGTACAAATAAGCTTATGCATTTTCTTAATACCTCCACCCTTATAACACTTTATTCTTTTTTGTTCAGACCATTATTCTCAAAATAATTAGATTTTTTCTTTTCTTTTTTGTAAGCAGAACACAATGAACCCTAGAATAAAAAAAAAAACCCATAAATATATGGGAACAACTGCTTACTATGAAATATATAAGAGCAAAAACCTACCCCCATCCACATTATGACACAATGATTCTCCTGATTCCAAATCACATTGTTTCCCAGCACACACAATATTCAAAATTTCTTCTCTTTCTCTCTCTTTTTCTTTCCTTTCTTTTCCTTCTCCAGAAAAAAAAAGTAAAGGAATCAACAGGCCTAACCTGTGTTCAGATTACATTAATGAGTACATCATTTCCAAAGCATTGCGTAGGTTTTAGCCACACTTCTCCCGTTGATGTAATAGGATTTGCATGGCTAAAAGTCTGTGCAGTGCTTTCAAAATGTACCCTCAAGGCCTGACATGAATTCATAAAACCTTACAATTTCTGAGTTAATACCAAAAGATGATACTGGATGGATTTAGATGCTCATTAGTTAGCACTTCACTAATTAAAACCCAGCTTACTGAGCATTTTATGTTTTTGGGGGGAAGGAGTGGGGGTTAGGCGCATGTATATGTAAACTGAATGGCTATTTATGACAGAATAGTGGCTGGTGAGAGCAGGCAGCTCTAATTTTCATAACATTTTTATTGCAGACCATGCATTAAGAGCCCAAGACAATGAGAATGGGATTGCACACATTTCTTCCTGAATATTTCTAAGAAGTCATCATGCTGCTAATGGCAAGTTGCTTATTGATAGTGTGTGCAATATACCCATGGGGTTGTGCCTTTTTTTTGTCTCCCTTGCATGATTAGTGTCCATGTGATGAGAAGGAGAGCCACAAAGCTGCATAGTTTGAGGAATATTAAATATGAGCTGATGATAGGGGAACGTCATGTTTAATCAGCATGGCTAAGGACACAGGCTTTCTGAGATGAGTGAAAAGAAGAAGATTCATAAATCAATTGGATGGCAAGCTATCCACAATTGTTTCCTTTCACCCTACAGGATTTTACAGATGGTTTCATTTCCATATGCAAAAACTTTCTGTCTTTCTTCCCTCTGAGGAAATCCTAATCAGAAATGTTAATGTCACACATAAGCCTCCAGTCTCTCCTGAATGCACTGAATATAGTAGAAGATACATCAAGTAAACAGATTCAAGATGCATATTAGAGGGAACTAATCTATCTTTTTTTTTTTTTTTTGCCTGGATATGAAAAAGCTACCATGCCTCAAAAATGCTAACTTACTGAGAAGATCCTGGAACACTTCAGACGTCCAATATTTTAGAAACAAGCAAACATCCAAATGCAGAATGTAGGAATATGGATATATGCCTGACCTACTTACATTGCAGCAATCTTGCTGAAACTAAATACAGTATATCAGGCTGGATCTATTTGCTATCAGAATCCATGGAAGCTCATATTTGTTGACAGAATATGTTAAATAACTATTTTATGTAGAGAACCAAGTACAGCATTATGGGGTTTACTATATCTGTGAATAGAGCTATCAGAAAGGCATCTACTGCACATTAAAAACAGGTGGAGCTTCAATTGTATTATTATGGCCATCATCTTGACTTTTTTTAAATCATTTTCTGCTCTCAGTCTGTTTTGAATTAAACAAAAGTGTCAATAGTGCAGCAGTGAGTTTCTGTAAGAAATTATTAAACTGTTCCCCTTACATTTTGTGAATGAATAGAAAACAGCAAACCTGAGTTTTGAATTGAGTCTGAATAAACCAACTGAATGTGGAATTGTAAAAGCACAGCAAATTCCTTGATTCAGAAATTCAATGTACCTAAGTAAAAGTCTATAAAAGTGTATAAACAGAATCCTTTGGAAGTTCTTTCTTTCCTTTGGATTATCATCAGTTTGCGGCAGAATAAAAACAGGAAAATCTGATGCACAACAAGCTCTCTAGATTTAACACTACATGTTTAATAAACAGTTGGGTTTATTAAAAGTTATGCAAAGTAAGTAAACCAGATTTATCTTTGAGATAGTCCTTTCCAGCACTTTTCCGCATTGACCTTGGTGATCAACATTAGAGAAGCAACACAGGAAATTGAGATTTCAAAAAACTATCATTTAGCACAGTGGTGAAATCCAATTTTTTTTTACTACCAGTTCCATGGGCATGGTTTGGTGGGTGTGGCAGGGGAAGGATACTGCAAAATCTCCATTCCCACCCCACTCCAGGGGAGGGATACAGTGGTGGGTTGCTCCCGGTTCAGTCTGGCTCTATAGAACCAGCAATAAAACCAGTGGGAGGCTCCACTCACCCGCCTCGACGTCATCATGGGTGATCTGCATATGCTCCCTTTGTGAACTGTTAGTAAAGGTAAGTGGAACCCACCCCTGGAAGGATACTGCAAAATCCCCATTCCCTTTCCACTCCTGGGGGAAGGATATTGCAAAGTCTCCATTCCCACCCTACTCTGGGGCCAGACAGAGGTGGTATTTGCCAGTTCTCCAGACTACTTAAAATTTCCACTACTGGTTCTCCAGAACCTGTCAGAACCTGCTGGATTTCACCCCTGATTTTATTTTTTGAGAGATGTAAAAAAAAAGGGGGAACAATTGAACTGATTTATTGATGTGTTTAAATTCGGCCTTCTACTATGTCCTTTCCATGTGTTTCTAAACAATGAAGCATTCCAAAATGTTAATGATGATGTAAATTAAAAAGCTAAAGTTTTGCTCTGACCAGTCATGTGGGACGCTAGGGGGTAGAGTCTGACTCTAGCTCATGTTTGTTTCCTACCCAAAGGAGTCAGCATTGTCCCAAAACACTTCCATGGTCATGTGGCCGGCATGACTATATGCCAAGGTTGCACGGAACATTGTTACCTTCCCACCAAAGTGCTACCTATTTATCTACTTGCATTTGCAGGCTTTCAAACTGCTAGGTTAGCAGGAACTGAGATAAGAACAGGAGCTTACCATGTCATGCAGTGCTTAGTCTCGAACTGCCAACCTTCTCTTTTAAAAAATAACTAGATAAGCACTGTGCTCAGGAAATTCTCTTGGCTCAAAGTCAGATTATTAAAACATTAGGATCCCTGAATAATATTGGACATAATTGCTAATTGCTACATGTGGCTGGAACTTTTAAGCTAAACAAGTTTATTTTTGAGAGTAAGTGGAGGGAGAGAAATATATCTTTTATTTTATTTTTAAATAATTGTGATCTTTATATAATCAACATGGATTGTGCATGTAGGGCTTGAAGTATATGCTTTTCAGTGAAACATATGGACATCAAAAATATCACTGTTCCACTGAGAACAGTAGTCTAAATGATATCTCCTGGACCAACGCCAAGTTTAGATCTTTATTAAATGTTAATGACATCCACCTGACGAACAGGAGAACCTAGAGAAAACAAGATGTTATTTTCCAAAATTCATTACCGGTATCGTGGTTTTCCTGCTATATCAAATTAAAATGCAATAGTTACAACAAGTGAAATAAGTTATTAATCATCTCACTACTTTAGCCTGGAATATTATTCTGGATTTTTTAAAAGAACATTAACAATATAAAGGAAATAATTAAGTTCCATACAGTGTATCTAATTCACTTACAATGAATAGTTTTTATTATCAGCATTTCAAGGAGGCATTTAAAAAAAAGCAATCTAAGCCCTGATCTTCAATAGCTTTGATATAAATCAGTGTTTCTCAACCTTAGTCATTTTAAGATATGTAGATTTCAAATTCCAACATGCTGGCTGGGGAATTCTGGGAGTTATCCATATCATAAAGTTGTCAAGGTTGAGAAACATTGACTTAGACATAATATATAGTATAATATAAAGATTAGAATGGATGTTTATATGTATACCTTTTGCATCATTCATCTGCAACAAGGTACATACGGTATAAACAAATGTCAACAGTATCGCTTGACAGTGAGATAGGCCAGGGGTCAGCAAAGTGCAGCTCTAGAGCCGCATGTGGCTCTTTGGGCCCTCTCCTGTGGCTCCCTTATGATGATCCCACCACTGGGTGGCCCCTCCCCTCCCCCTCACTCTCTCGCGCACACACATACACAAGAGGTAGAGAGAGAAAGGGCTAGAGAGATGAGAGACAGAGAGATGAGAAAGAGAGGGGAAAAAGAAAAAGAGAGATGAGAGGGAGGGAGGGAGGGAGGGAGGGAGATGAGAAAGAGGGAGAGGGAGAAAGATGAGAGAAAGAGGAAAGGGAGAAAGAGGAGAAAGAGGAAGAAAGATGAGAGAAAGAGAGAGGGAGAAATGGGAGAGGGAGGGAGAAAGATGAGAGAGGGGAAAGATGATAGAGAAGGAGAAAGATGAGGGAGGAACGGAGGAAGAGAGAAAGCAGGAGAAAGATGAGAGGGAGGAAGAAGGAGAGAGAGGGAGGAAGAGAGAGACCTGTTTAAAAGAAAATACCTGGAGCCACAAAACCTGGGTAGGCATGGCTGGGGGTTGTCATGTGACTGGGTGGGAATGAGTGAGCCAAGTTGGTCATGCCCACCCAGATTTTGTGGCTCCCGGTGTTTTGTTTTCTGTGGGAAACAGGCCCAAGTGGCTCTTTGTGTATTTAAGATTGCAGACCCCTGGTCTAGGTAAAGGGGTACATGTATGTGAAATAGCAGGTCATGTGCCTCATTTTTTTTGATTTCCAGATGTTTTAAATTTTTCTCACTGATTCACTGAGAGGATAATGTGCTTTGCAAAATGAAAAAATCATGGAATAAGACCCAAGACTTACAAGACTTGTGAGATGGGCAGCAAATAAATTTAATAAATAAAACAAAATAATAGTAATATTGAACTACCAATGATGGAAAGATGCTTAGTGGTAGATCTTTAATTGTAGAACTTTAGCTGGGCATCTTTGTTTGCTAAAGGGATGTGCAGACTCACATTCCATGTGATACACCTGCTTTTACCCATAATTAAAAGGAGCATGGTGGCTCATGAGATTAGGATTCTGGGCTGATGATTGGCAGGCTTGCGTTCCAAGATTCAGTTGCTGTCATGGAATGCTTGAGTTCCTGTCACACGCTCCAGCTTCTGCTGTTCCAGCAGTTTGAAAGTGAGTAAGTACAAGTAGATAGATACCACTTTAGTTGGTAACTTAATGGGGGACATACAGTAAAAGGAGCTCCCAACTCGGCGTCCCCTGGGTAATGTCAATGTCACAGTTCAATATCTTAACGATCTTAACAAAGGTGATAATTTTCATGTCACTTGTCTGTGGTGAGAAAACTCTTCTCAGATTTCAGATTATCAGAGACACTAATATTATCAACAGTACTAGCCTGTATCTCCCTTTCTAACTTCATGTGCTACACCATTCAGAATTTAAAAATTTGTCCTTTTAGAGAACTGAGCCAATTGCTGTCTATCATATAACTGATGCCAGCTTAGCACTCAACTTTGAGATGGGAAACTATTGAATTGACTGAGTGATGCTTCATCATTTATTCTAGCATTGAAATTCACCCAAACTGGCAACATTTGTTCCAGTATTCCAATTTAAGCTCTATTGTATTCTCTTTAGATTTATTTCAGCTATTATTTACTCAGTATAGCTTCTCTTGTAGGTGGAGATAAGCATCAACACATTTTGACAGACCTCTAAATACATGATTACTATTGCATGGAATGATCAAAATATTTAAAATCTGATGCTTATTAACAAAGACTTCAATATACTCAGCCTTATCCGAAACTTAAATGTGGCTTTAAATGAAAGCACTGTATTTCCAGAGTCTTTGGCTCCAATGTCTTCTGTAAAAAAATAAGATCATTTTTACCAATTAAATTTTAAAAAATTGCTCATCACATGGCAATGTTACTGAATATCAATGACATCTTATGCTTAGGGTCTCCTTGAAATGATTTAAGAGTCAACATAGAAACAGTGCCAGGAATTAATTATTGATGGATGATATGTTTCATCCACTTGCTTTGTAGTAATGACTGACCAAAAAGCTTCCAGCCTCACTATATATTTCACTACAAATACACACACTACTTAAAATTCAAGCTTCACTATATATCATCTTGCCCACCTTGAAGCTGTAGCTGGTGCAGAATGCCCTGTTGTGGGTACTTAGGCATCCAGAGGTAATGAAAATGGCTTTATATCACCTTTAAAGTCCTTCATGACATGGGGCTAAGATACTTGTGGGATTGCCTATCTTTAATTGAATCGCCCTCTTCCACAAGATCCACAAAATATATGCTCTGAGTCTCCTTTATACATTTGATGAGACCCAAGAAGACTACTAGTCTGTCATGGTATCTACCATTAACCCCTTGAGATTAGAATGGCTCAACCTTGCGGGCCATTTGTAAGTATCTGAAAATGGATCCGTTTCTCAGCGAACCGGGGCAGTGTGGTGGATGAGTGTGGCTGAAATGTTAAATGATTCTGGGTTGGCCTCAACTGAGTTGTATCTTTCTTTGTATTTTGTTTCTGTATTCTTTTTTTTATCATATCTTGCCTGCAATCTGCTATCTTCCTATCCAAATTTGAAGCTTGGATGGCCATATGCATTTATTAATAAATAACACATAGTACAACAAGCTGTGTTTTGAGGTAATTTGTACAGGAAAGGCTCATCTCAGTTATTATTTTGCCTATTCGGTGGGGAAATGCATGGAGCAGGAGAATTTGTATTCATTTGCTTTGAAATGATACGCTTTCTTTTTGCTAAATGTTTATCATACTGTAGTTTGTGAAATACATTTTATAATTCTGAAGATTCAGGTGCCTGGATTAATTACCAAAGTAGTTAAAACAACAGACTATACAATAAAATCTGACCATGTTTCAACCAGAATGATGTCTGGCCCAAGCTAAATTGATTTTAGTTTTTAAGGCCCATAGGAACATAGATTAGACCTTCTCCCTAAACTGCCTGTATGAATTAAAGAAAAGTATATTAAATGCTAACAGAAAAAAAGAGGGAAACATAATTATATGGCTGGCAAGGATTAATTCAGATAATTAAAATTAAATTTAGTGGCTTTTGGGGAATTCATTGCCAAGTCCTCCCCGAGAAGGCTTCTTTGTGTAGAAGAATCAATCCAATCAATTATATGGGAGAAGTATAATTGAACTTTTTAAAAGTAAAAACTCTGTTTAATTGAATCAAGAGTCCATCTCTGACTGGTCACTGGAATCTGAAAGCTGTAACCAGATTAATACCCATCAAACTACTGAGAAACTAAAACTGATGGCTAAGCCTTGACTTTTGTGACACTACATATTGCCAAAAGCTCTTCCATTTAAAAGAGCTGAGAACAGCCTATCACTGTACTTTTTTTTTTAAAGGAGACCTTAAAAAAACGTGTAAACAATTTATAATGGAAATTATTAGGTGGTTAGCACAGAATAATATTCTGATTGAGATGCAAGTGATGAAGAGGGAGGTTTTATATCAGCATTCCCCAGGGAACTGAACTTGTCTTTGTCATCTTTGACTCCTGAGTCAGCATCATTAGGACAGGCAACTGTTAAGTTAAAACATTCCTCCATGGACTGGAGAGTATTACTCCTAATTAAAATTCTGTATGATGCTATCTGGCACCAGTTCTGGGATGACAGCTACAATAATCTGTTTGTTCAAAACCCTACTCCCAAAGGGTTTCAAAACAGTCAAGAAACAGTCGATTTTGTCTCCTTTCATTTTCCACCTATTTGTGAATTTGATGATCCAGTATGTGTGTAAAGTATACGTTCATCCTCCTGACAGTATGACCATTCTCTGCAGTAAGTCAAACAGGCTTTTGAAAAAATCTCAAGTCCTTTGTCAGGTATCGTGAAAAAGGGAAAAAACAAAACAAAACAGGTTTTACCAAAATGAAAATTATGATCCTCTCGAGAAGGCTTAATTAAATAGAGATGCTCTAAATTATCCCAATGTTTGATCAATTTACAGCTTGCATTTATCTTGGACATATTTTCAAGTGCTCTCAGACTGAAAGGAAGCAAACAAGACTTCTTTCTAATAGCATCCAAATAAGACTATCTTAAGCTTCCTTCTTACTGAAATCATAATTATATTCTGGTTGCCCTTGAAGGTTTCAAAGGCAAGACACTTACTTACTTACTTACTTACTTACTTACTTACTTACTTACTTATTTATTTATTTATTTATTTATTTATTTATTTA